>PVIC010003534.1:0-68382 GCA_004025085.1 Thryonomys swinderianus | reverse complement strand
CCCCCCCCCCGAAAAATGATTTCCCAAGCACTGCAATCTGCGCTTCTTGTCAAAAGATCATACGGGTTGTCATAAATGAATTGTGCACGTGATTATTTTCTGCATATTTATTTATTTATTTTTATTGAATCCTTTACTGGTATAATTTATATACATCTCACAATCACACATAACATTGGGGGAATTTGTACCAATATATGACACAGTCAATTCTCATTTTTACCCATATCCCCACACCTCCCCACCCCCTATATACATGCTCTTTTATTTTCTTTCAGAATCCTATTTGTTCCTTCCCCTCATTACTTCCCCACACCAAATTTCCTTTAGAAATTTCCCATTCTACAAAGACTGTCATATTTATTATATATTATCTTCTGATTACTTGAAGTTCTGCTTTTCAACTTCTATCACCAACCAACTCATTTAGGTTCTGGAATTCCTTATCACCTCTCGGCCTGTGTACCTGCCCTGACTGAGCAAATGGACTTCATCTTTTTTCTTAAAGCTTTTTTTTTCTCTTCCAGTTTTCCAAAGAAATTAGACCAGCATCTTATTGGTGGGAAGAAAGCAACCCGCTGCATGCCTAGGGTGAGTGAGTCTTTGAATCCACTATGCCGTTTACCCGCTTCCCAGTTCGGTCCAGTGCCGTGAGGTGCCAGGGAGAAGCGCTGGAAAGTTCGTGCGCTCATGCATTCTGCTGCTCGAGCCAAGATCTCCCCTCTCCTCGGTCCTGCATAGACCCTCCTAGGCTTTCTGCCACTTGGTTTGGTTTCTCTTGTTTTGCCTCTTGGGAGTTGGCGTTATGGTCATTGTCACCTTGTCCAGCTCGCAGAGAGGACAGAAGAGGAAGTTCCTTTCCTTCGGTGGTGGGTGCACGAGGTTACAGCCGCGGGCAGGGGGAGCTTCCGAGTTTGTGCACGTGGCTCTGGTGTCCCGTGGGTGACAGGGAGTAACAGACGTGAGCCGAGGAGGGGACGTCAGAGTCAGTGTGGCGACGGTTCCATGTCAGGCCAGGCGGCTGAGGCCTGGAGCTCTTCGTGTCCCTGGTTTGTGGTGCTGCAGGTGGTAGCGGAGCCGTCATCAGGAGAGGCATTTGACTCCCGGCTGCAGGATGATTTCGGGAACCATGGCTCCTTTCTGGGAGCATACACCTAGATAGCTGGTGTGACTTAGGGCAGTACCAGTAAATTAATGATAATGCTTCACCCTCCCGCAGGCAAATTTCAGGAGAAGAGCTGATTAGCTATTTGATGTCATAGTAAGCAAACCTGGCCGAGTGGGTGCACCCAGAACCCTTCTGTTAAGGGCCTCATCTGAGAAGGCACATTTTCTTATGTGGCTTTTCCAGGCCTCTGCAGTACCATGTTGTTCTGGGCTGAGACTTGGTGGCACATATGTTTTGCAGTTAAAAGCCTCCATGGTGGGCCGGAGGGTTAGCTCAGAGGTTCCGGCGCCTGCCTCACAAGCGCAAAGGACCTGAGTTCGATCCCCGGTAACCACATACAATGCTGGGCATGGAGACACGCCCACCAACAATCAATACCACATACCACAATGCCGGACGTGGTGGTTCACGCCTGTCATCCCAGCACTCGGGAGGCAGAGACAGGAGGATTGCTGAGTCCGCGGCGGTTTGCCTGGGCACCATAGTGAGCTCAGGGCCAGCCTGAACTACAAAGTGAGACCCTGTCTCACAAAAGCAAAAAAAAAAGCCTCCGTGGACCTGGGCAGCTGCAGACCTGACTACCTCCATGGGAGGGGCAGCTCACACATGCATAGGAATGGGGCCAGACCTCCTGTAATGCAGAAGTAATTTGCCCTGATGTCTTCGTGACTTTCAGAAGAACGCTTCTTTGTCGAGAAATGTTGGTTTCTATATGAGAGTGCAGTCATGCGTTGGAGTGGAGACAAGTGTGAGGCCAAAGTTCTCCAGTGGAACTGGAAAGGGGGCCTTGCCTGTGGCACTTTCTAAGAGGCCTGTGCTAGATCGAGCTGTGAGTCCTGTTCATTTGTTAGTGAGGTAGGGAAGTGTATTTGCAAAGCGTGCCGTCTTACTTCAGCGTTCCTCCAAGTATAGTATTAAAAACAGTGTCCATGGTTTTATCACATCTGTCAATTTAGCATTTATTCTGAACTATCGGGAGCTGCTCTTTAGCATTATTAGAGTCATTACTGTGAAACTTAATACATCTCCTCATCCACAGACACAGTGCAGTTTCCACCAGTGCATGGAAGGGAATTCACTGGGCTGTCATCTGTTTATCACCTGAGTATTGATTATATCACTCCTGCCCTTGAGTGCTGGGTCCACACAAATGTGCATTTTTTAGACATGTGACTGTTTCTGTCACTATGACAGAGTATCTTAGATAATCAACACAAAAGGAGGAAAGGTTTTTTTGTGGCTCATAGTTGTGGTGGGTTCAGTCCATGGTTACTTGGTTCTGTTGCTTGGCAGCCTATGGTGAGGCAGCTCATCAGGGCAAAGGGGGCACCATGGATCCAACTGGTCCTCTCATGGGGGTTGGGAAGCAAAAGAGACAGGGAGGGACTTCTCATCCCCTTCAGGAGCACACCCCAAACACCTGTTTTCCCACCAGTCACCTTCTAATGGTTCCACAGTCCTGTAGGGTAGGGACCAGGCCATTAGCATAAGGACCTTTGTGGGATATTTCAGATCTAATCTTAATAAAGTGTGAACTTGAGGATTTCCATTTCCCCATCTTATGTAAGAAAAGGCTGAAATGTGTTGCCCTAGACTTACATGTACCACAGTATAAATGTGGGACAATGAGGTCTGCTGCTCTCTGGGGAAATCTAAACGTCTCTGTAGACTGAATCGATACATAAGTGCCTCAGGACAGAGGAGAAATGTGAAACTCCACACCTATATTGAACTCGTCTTTGGCCAAAGAGTAAACTGCTAAGAAGAGTCAAGCAAGAAATTGGTAAAGGCCTGAAGAAAGGATGCCTCTGATCTCATTCGGACCTCTTAGGGTGACTGACTTTCTGCTGGGATTCAAGTAGTTTGATGTTGACACTCAGAAAGCATCAAATTATTATCCCAAATATCACAAGCCAATTGCTCATTACCAAATTAAAGGGAAACTAAACTCAACCTGCAGCCTTGAGTTTTTCCCTGAAAAGCAGCTCAGAGGCCAGCACCCCAGCACGGACACCTTGTAAAGTGTGAGTCACTGGGTTCTGTTTCATAATGTGCAAGGGGCCAGACCCTGGGAACAATGGTGCTCTTGTCTCCAGGCTCAAACAGCACTCACCATGGATGGTATCCCTTTAAGAGAAATCCAGCGAAATGCTCTTGCCAGCAGTGCGATTTTATTTGCTAGAGGCCAAGTGGCAAGAGCAGGTATTGGTTCCATAGCAACGTATCTGTGCAGCCAGAAAATACATAATGTGTGTGGCAGCCCGGGCATCCTGGGCAGGATGAGCCCAGCCCCGGTATGCCTTTTGCTGTCCAGCTCAGCCTCCTCCCCCTTCCCCTCCTGGGGCCTGAGTTAGTGTGGGAGTGTGGCCCTGTCATCAGCGCTGGATCTTCCTGCGGTTAGCACTTCCTCTGTCCCCTTCCAGCTCGGGGCTTGAAGAGGGAGGAGGCAGGGCCTGTGCCGCCATTCTGTGGCCTCCGGATGCAACCGCAGTGCTGAGCGCCTGTCAGCCTCAGCCCTCGGGAGCAGGTGGAGAGCCTGTCCTTTTCCTTGTCCCTGCCAGACGTACTAGGTCTGCGCAAGGAAGGCCAGTGCCCACCTCTTGCCTTCCAAGTTCCTACCACAGTGACACTTTCTAACAGCAGTTTCTCCCCTGATGCCTTCTTGCAGCTGTCACCTGCCTCTGATGTTTGCCACCTGTCACAGCCTTCGTGAGGCCATTGCATGCACACTTCAGCCAGTGCTATTTTCCTCTGAACTTTGAAAACATTTTTAAAAATCTTTGCCACCCACTTGATACATGTCCTATGTCTCTTCTTTTGAAATGCATAGCTCTGGGGTGCCTGGGTGCTCTTTCTGGGGAGGGAGGTAGAGAGAAAGTCCTGGAACAGTAGGAACCACGTACTGCCTTTTTCATCTTTTATTCTAAATGTCTCTAATGCCTGTGGGGAGTATCCGTGCCATAATGTTTGTTCAGGATAATGTCATATTTTCATTCTTTCTCCCAAGGAGAAAACGTATAAAACTAATACATAAACATATTGGAAATGTTTTTAATTTTTTCAAAGAAAATATACATTCAGGAAAATCTTTTTTCTAGCAGGGTGTTTTAGTTATTTTTCTAGTTGCAGGGATAAAATACCCAACCCACAACTTAAAGCAGAAAAGGATTTTTTCAGGTCCCAGTTTATAGAGGTTTCAGTCCAGTCTGCTGGCTACAAGGGAGGGTAGCAGGCAGAGGAGAAACAGTCCATGGAAGAGCAGGCAGGACCATTCAAACTATAAGCCTATTGGTTGGTGTCACCCGCAGCCACGGTGTGCCTTCTGTGATCCACACCCAGAACTATGCCAAACCAATTAATTATCTCATACTCTAAATTCTATCGCCACCTACACTAGACCCAGCCACCTCCAAAATGCCCCATCTATGAATGCATGAAGCTTTGGGGTGACATCTAGATACAAGCCGTAACATGTGGCTTTTGATTTATTTGACTTCGTCTCTGTGGTTACAGACAGTGAACTGGATACCTGCACTTTGTGCTGGCCCTGAGCTCAGCCTTTTCCCACCCCACCTCCAACAGTCAGTCATTTCATCTGCCTGAGGGGCCTTTCAGTCTTGCAGTGTCTTTAGAGCTATTAAGTTAGAGAGTTGAGGGGTTTTCACTAATATGATAGATTTGATAGATTAGGACAGTGATTCTTAATTTAGTTTTGAAGTCTGTTAGGGAAGAAAAGATTTTTCTACTAGAAAAACTTTTAAGGAAAGTTCTCTTCCCTTCCCATGTTCTGAGCCAGCTGAGAAATAAGACAGTGCTCATAAGTTGAGTGAAAGCCAAAAGGCCTCGATGTGATTGTTAGCAGTTAAGTAGACGTAGTTAGGGTGACAGTCAGAAAGGCCACGCCACCTCCCTCGTTCCCAATTTGCCACTTACTTTCGTCCTGGTGACTAGGAGCATTCTGAGTCTTCAGAGAAGGAAGCTGGATCTTCCTTGATCATCTCTTCCCCGGGCCAGCTGACACCCCCTGGGGCAGGCAGGGGCCGGGTTGGGTTCAGCCCCAGCCAGGTCACTCTGTGCACTCCTTTGAGAAGAAAGAAGCAGAACAAGAAGCCAAGACAGCTCTGAGAAAGCCTCTCAGGGAAGTCAGGGCGGGGTGGGGTCTCTGGTGTCTGTCCCAACCTGCAGTCAGGAGATACCCAGCCCGCTCTCACCACCTCGCCTGTCGTACAGTCCTCAGAGCTCTTGGTTCTCAGAGCTTGTTTCCTGGCTTCATGGCTGTCTTCTCTGTTAGAATGTCAGCTCAGCGCAAGCAGAAGCCTTGCTGATCTCGGGGTTCATACTTGCATGCTGCATCCCGGGGTTCAAACCCACACCAAGTACGTGGGAGGCGTCTGAGGCACATTTGTTGAATGGATACGTGGGTGCCTGCTGTTTGATGCCTCTGCACAGTCCTTAGGGCCCCTGACATCCTCTGGGTGCCTGGCCAGCACCTCTTGAGACTGTAAGACTCAGTTCAGTCCTCACGGACTCCCGAGAGCTTTGCCGTCTTCCCTTCCTTCACGTGCGAGGAGCAGCCTCTTAGCCTGTCACTTGCAAAGGGTGTGCATGTGTGGGTGGGTGAGTTTGCAACTTCATATTTGTGCTGTGTGCTAGTGCATATATATGCATGTATGCAATTGTATATGCTCTTTCTCTTTTAAATATTAAATTACCAAATTTGTGATCTCACAACATGGAGGAGTGAAGTCCCAAACCACTTTTTTTTAAACATATCTATCACCCTTACTGGACTGTATACTCCTTGGAAATTGGAAAACCTATTTCTCATTTCTATAATACCTGCCATGTAGTAGATGCTCAGAAAATAATATCTTACTTCTTATCACTTCCAATATGCCAGGTACTGCTATATGTTAGTACTTAAATTAATTATCTAAATGTTCTGCATATGTTCACTTCTAGAATCCTCATAGCTGTGTAAACTACACTCTGAACTTTTGCTCTATAGGCCAGGCATCGGTGGGTAGGGAATTATATGGTCTAGGGCCTCCCTGCTGCCTGTCAAAAATGACCTGAGTGAACAGATGGGTCACTGAGAATCCTACAGGTTCAGACCTAAATCATTCAATGGGCCCAAAGATGTTGCGGTCAGCACCAGTAAGTATGAAGTAGTCACCAAACTAGCCTGTGATTGGCCTTGGCTGAGAGTCCTGAGGCCATGGGTAAAACATGGCAGCCCTTAACTCCTGGTGGCTTAACTTAGTTTATGAAACTAAGTAATTGTCATTCATTGTTGGTAATATGGGAAAAATATAATTTCTGACCTGCTAGATATTAACTGTACCAAATTCGTGATCTGACAACATGGAGGAGTAAAGTCTCAAACCACAGGCAGAAGTTAGGAGAGTTTTGTTGGGAATAAATCCTGAGGTGGGTCTTTGTCTCCAAGGAAACCACAAATCTACAACATAGATTAAACCGCAGTCAATTGATAAGATCACAAGTATAGCCAGTTAGCTAATGTTGACCCAGTAGGGGAACGAGTCATATTAACAAGGCTATACAGAAAGAACACAGGCATTTGGGGGAACAGAGGGGAGTACCGGGCTGGGTGTTCTGGTCACCTCCGTACACCTGACGCTTGTCTGGGCCCACCTGGCCAAGCAGTGCTATTTACAACATAATCGTAAGTTGTTGTTTCCCCCGCACAGGCCTGGCTCTTGGGCCCTGAGGCCTGGTTGCTCCCTCCAACCCCTGTGGGCCTCCACCCTTAATTCTGAGGTCTGTCTTTCTGCATGCTTCCTTGAGGGCCCAGTCCCTCTCTGGCTATATATTAATTTCTGTCTATCATAGCTGTCCATAATATTGGGAATTATTTCCTGGGGAAGAATTTATCAAATCACCAGCTGTGAGTTAAACAGGGCTGTGTGCAAGACTGACTCCTACGTTTGGGGAGAAACTGGGGGTAAGGAAGTAAGTGAGTTGGAACCATCAGAAGCGCTAAAAGTCAGAGCCGAGGTGACTGTCTTGAGGAGGCCAAGCATGAATCCACGATTACAAATAGATAAACTGATAACAGAGAAAAATACAGCTTGTATTTGTTAAGAAAGGACACGTTTTTATAGAAGGAAAGACCAATCAATCCTAAACTCTCACTGGCTAAACAAAGTGAGTTTATTTCTCACCCCTATGGTGTGGCATCCTGTGAACGTGGTGTTTCTCCAGGACAGTTGTCCTCCAGGTCTAAGTGCATGGCGCAGCCTGCTTTGGGTCACACTGGCTCACGAAGAGGCCTGGGCTGAGCATGACTTGGGACTTGTCACCCGCAGCCTTGCCCAGTGCTGGGACCGCCCCGGTGTGCAGCTGCTTTGATCCTTTTGTTCAGCCCTCCACAGGCCTCCTTTGAGATCATGGGAAAGAGAAGAAAAGTGGGGAAATGCACCAGCAGCTGAATGCTTCAGAGCTCTGGCCTGGAAGGCTGCTTGTCCCTTGCTGTGCTGCCCTTGGCCTTGTGCACAGGTCACTTCGTCCCAGCCCTGTCACCCAGCCTGCAGTGAGTGGGTGTTCGGTGTAAGAATGAATGAACTTCCACTCGCTTCTCAGTGTCACGGCAGGAAGGCCCATGGCAGGCCCCAAAGCCTGGACTCCACGTCACGTGCTCTGGCTCAAAAGTATTGACTAAAATTAAGAGCATTAGTAAAAGTAACAACACAGTGGCTCACATTGATTAGCCACATTGAGTGGAAACATCATAAGAACATGTCCAAATTAAACCCCATTTGGCTGGCTACCTACTCTCTTCGAAGCCCTGCCCTTCCAGCGCCAGCGTGACTGACGGAGCTGTCACAAGCTCTACCTCACAGCCCTCCTGTTATCCCGGCCTGTCATTCTAGATGTGCCCCTGGGCAAGGCGGAAGTCATTACCCTTCTTGTAAAATGAAGGAACCTAATTAAGGTGAGTTGACTGGTCTGGGGTGCTCTGATTCTGCAGTGCACTGGCTGCCTCCTGTAGCACCGAGCTGCGCATGTGCACCCTGATCAGTGGTGAGATCACACGCACTCATGACCCAAGAGGCCCTGGAGAAGGAGACGGGTGCCCCTGGAGGAGGCTGCTGAAGATAAAAGGCGCCAAGGGGTTGGAAATTCCCCTGGGAACACTTTGAAGAGACAGATGGGGTGAGCCTGCAGAGTCTGCAGAAGTAGGGTAGCTGTTTGGTTACAGGAGACAAAAGATAACTGCAATGTCGAGTCCATGAGGCTGTTGAGTTGACTTTGCTGCACTTTTGTTTTTGGTGATGGTAACACAGTTTTGTTCTGAGTTGAGGTTTCTCTAAAAGGATCTAGGAGTGCCCTGGGTCTGGGGAAAGCCCTTCCAAGTGACAGTGCTTCCCGAACCCCAGCCTTTACACTTCACCCTGCTAACCATCCTCCCTGTGCCTTAGGGCCAAATCTTGTCCCAGCAGCCAAACCCGAAGGCTGAAATTTCATCTCCCTCCCAGCCCTCTAGTGGAGATAAGATGCTTTTAAGGTAGCTGGGAAAGTTAAAGGAAGTGAGGCTACAGATAAGAGGACTCACAATCCAGGGGGCTTGCTGGCCGCCCACCACACCCTCCCTGCGGCCCTGAGAAAGGAGTGGCCTTGTATGGCTACTCAGTAAAGTTCTTGAAAGCTGACAGGTTTTTTTGTCTTGTTTTTGCTTTTTAAGCCCTGCAAGGGTCATTGCACATTGCAGGCTTTTGGATTTGACACGGAGCCAGTTTTGATTTGGAAGAAAAGAGTGTTGTAGAATTGGAGAGAGGGGAAGGTACTGTATCGCATTCCGATTTTCCTTTCTGGGGCTGGCTGCTTGTGTCATTTTTCATAGACGCCTGTCTCTAGTGGCAGGAGATAGTCTAGGAGCGAGGCCGAAATTGTATGTAGCTCACATACAAGGTGACTGTGCAGCTCAAAGGAATCCAAGTGCCTGGGCTCCCTGGGACTGAGTCACAGGAACCCCAGATCGCTGCTGTGTATGTAGAGGGGGCTGGAGAGATGCTACGGGGGGAGAAAATGCCGAGCACGCTGGCTTCCTCCAGGCTCTCCACGTGGGTCTGTGGAGCAGACCCCTCCGGGCGGCGGTGCAGCAAGTGTGACAGGAGGATGGGGACTTTGAAGTCAGCGTCTTCCGCCCTGCAGAGCCCTCGGCTGCCCTCGTTGGCGCCTAAGCAGCTGATCTTTGTCATGGTTTTGACCATTCTTGATGTGCGAGGTGCAGGGGGACTTTCTTGATCACTGGTGCTCCTCGCAGGCATCTGCAAAGCCACCACAGTCTGGGAGATTGATTTGTGCGTACAGTTGCTTTGAAATAGCAAGGTGATCTGAGGTTTCTCTCCTTTCTGGAGGAGGTACAGTATATATTTAAACAGACAGGCTAAGCTATTTATAGATCATTGTGTATTGTGTTGCAGGGAAAAGGCTGAAGTCAACTTCAATGTTCTGTTCCCCCTTTTCCATAGCTCCAAGTGTAGTTTCTCACTAGTGCTGGAAATGAAACGCTTGTTAGAGTCTCCAGCGATGTCAATATCCTTTTGATGTGCTTTGCACAGAAACTAAAGCAGCAACCAGGAACAGCCTTCAGAGTACGTTAACTAAAGAATCCGGGAGCTTTTAATCACTTTCCATTAGTATGAACAGTAATCTCTGTCCTGTCAGATTTTGTTTGAAAGGATGTCTGTTGTTTCATGGAGATGAACGTGTTTCTGGGTCTTTGTAATATTTTTTAATATTAATATTTTAATATTTTTTCTCAGGAACTGAGAAATTTGCATGTGAGAGCAGTTCTGTTGGAACAGAAGGGAATCTGCACACCCCCCACACTGTCCTAGTCATTGTAGCTTTTTCCAAGACTAGGGATCAAACCTAGGAACGAGGTACTATAGCTGAGCTATAGCCCCAGACCTTTGCGGATTGTTTATTTTGAGAGGAGGTCTCCCTAAATTTCCCAGGGGGAGTCTGAATTTGTCAGCCTCCTGCCTCAGCCTCCTGCAGTGCTGGGATTACAGTCTGGCGCCTCCCACATCCAGCTACCTAAACTTTTGAATATGCTTTTACCAAAAGAGCAGACTACAACAGAAATTTTACTTACAAAGCTTGCATTTTCAAGGGTGACTCCCAGGGGCCCCTCAACCACATCTGGTTGCATAATATTTGGTCACAAGAAACCTGCGCACAGGAAGGACATGCGATCACAGCCACTCAGAAATTCCTAGAAAGTGCGGCTTGATCACTTCCGGGGAGAGGGTGGCAGACAGAGGGTCCAAGCCAGTCTCCCTGCCCCACTCCCTCCCTGACTTGGAGGAGAGAAGGTATGAACGTCTATTGCTATTGGTGACTGAAGCTCTGTGGGCGGAGCTTCTGTTCGGGAGAGCGGTTCTCAGAGCTGGCTGCTTACTTAGCCCAGCCCATTTCATTTCTTTTTGCTTTTTGACATATTGGAAGAAGAAGAAGAAAAAAAGGCTCGGATTCTAAAACTGTCTGTATCTTCAGAAGAGTGTCTTTTCAGTGTTTAGAAATTTGAAAGTGCCGGCTTCTTTTTTCTTTTAGTCTTTGAAAATGGGTGTATGTACATTGTCTTTGGAGTGCAGATTCCTCAATGGGAGAGACTGATAAGAAAGCTAGTGCCGTTGCTTTTAATCAGAAGTGCCTTGCTTTCCTTCAGTCCGAGGAGCGATGTGAGACCCCTTTTCACATGTAGCCTGTTCTTCGTTCTGCGATCACAAGAGACTTCATAGCTCAAATCCCAGAGCGCATGGCCTCCTCCGTTGGAGTTGCTCACAGCCACTAGAACGAAGGGTGCTTTAGGATGGCAGGCACTGCGCCCGCACACGGTGGTGACGCCTTTCCCATCAGCGGCGGAGCAGGACTTTGAGGAGCTGGCTTTGAGGATATTCTGGTCGCTGAGATGAGGCACAGGGAGACTCTCCAGCGTGCTTTGGTGCCAGCTGATACCCAACTACCTCAGGGCCTCCTGCCTGGTAATTAAGCCCAGGAGCGTGTACACCAATGGGGAGACCCAGCAAGGAGAGGGCTCGGGGGGGAGGAGCAGGCACAGCGGCATCAGCATCAGTCCAGGTGCAGAAAGAAGCCAGGATACCTGGCAGTCACCTGGTTGCCAGGCAACTACTAATGGGGGGGGGTTGCTGGCCTGGGACTGAGCGTACTGTTTTCTTTCCCTGTCCTCCCCAACCTGGCTTCTGGTTTTCCTGCTTCCAGATGGAGATACCCTTTTTATTTGCCAAGACATATTATCAATTTGAAGTTCTGAGAACATGCACATGCAGTCCAGGGAGGGTTTCAGAAGTTCAGGCTTGTTGATGGTTTGGTTCAGAGGGAGGAAGGATAGTAGAAGGTTGTAGACATCTGAATAATGGGAACCAGGTGCCCTGAAGGAAATGTAGCACGTGCCATGTCTCAAGTTCATTTCTTGCTGTGTTAAAACATAAAGAGGTTTAGGTGTAAATTGTGCCTTTGAGGTTGTTGGCTCTCTGACCGTATGTGACACAAGTGACAGACTGAAGCTTTCTCTCTATTGCTAAGCAGGCACTGTCTTGCGTGAATCACAGGAGGTATCAGGATTATGTCATTCGCCAATGAGCACCCTCTAGTGGCCACGTAGTGTCAGTTGTTCTGGAAGAACTTTCCCTGACTTACACTTCCAGTCCCCGAGTTAATTAAGCACCTACTTCACAGTAATTGAGGGTGTATCTGTATTTCCTTACTTTCGTGTAAGAAAGAATCAGAAGCATTGTCAACAATACAAAGAAAGTGGTTCTGCGACTTAGCTAGGTAGTAATAAATTTTCCATCTTAGGTACATCTCAATAAGTCTACTGAAAGTAACAAAACTTTTTATAAATAAATACACAGCCAACTGACGGATAAAAGGGAAAATTATACTTTTGGCAGTAGTGCTGATTTAATGGACAAGCTTTCAGAAAAGGCAAAATCTCAGATACTTGGCTAGCCACAGTAATTGTCTTGTGTGAAAAGTTGATAAAGATAATCTGCTGCTGTCTATATGGCTTCATTGTATTGTTTTATAGTTAAAGGATTACATATTCACTCCCCATGATCTTTGAATGACTCAGGTGCATAATGTTTTGTTTTTGATACTTTGTTGGCAGGCTCAGTTCAACCAGTCAAGTATCAGATAAGTGGCAACTACAAACTTGGTCAGTGCATAAGAATCGCTGACGATGTATCTTACTCTAATGCTGGTTCTGATCTGAGAGGTCAGTGTTGGGCCTGAGATCCTGCTGGTCCCAGGCCCTTATGTTGAGTAACAAGATGCTGGGGCTGCAGGATAAAGAAGCTACATTCTGAGCTGTCAACGTCAAATGATCTGAAAAGGAACCTGAAAATGTATACAGAGAGTTATTCCAGAAGACAAAAGTGATACGATGTATCATGTCAGTAAAAACATGCTTAAGAGTTAGAGAAAGGGGTGGGTGTTGTGCTTTGTTTTGTTTTTTGGTTTCTGAGAACTCAACATAGTTCAGACTGGCCTCAAATTCATGGCAGTCCTCCTGCTTCAGCCTCCTGAGTGCTGGTATTCTAAATATGTGTCACCACGCCCATTCATCCCTTGGGATGGGGAGAGGATAAAGGATGGATTCTGGGAAGCAAAGAGGCAACAGGGAGCTGCCCATATACCCACAAAAGGGAGAAATAGGAGAAGTCACATGGACATATGAGCCTAGATAGTCTAGGATGGAAACTCTGGACTTAATTCGGGAGCCAGAGTCGTTGACCGTGGAAAGGAGATCAGAACTGCAGTCCAGGAAGGTTAGTCTGATATGTGTGAATAAAGGACAGTGTTGAGTGAGCAGAGATGTCTTTCCCAAGAAAAGAAGTAAGATGACTCGTGCCAGGAAAGAAATTTGCAATAGAAACTTAGCAAATAAAATGATATAGAGAGAGAAGGATCCACACCCATGATATACAACCTAGAAAGGCGTATGTCTTTGGTGTCTGGCTGGCCTTTTGTCTGTCCTCCATCCATCCATCCTTCCATCCATCCATCCATCCATCCATACACCCATCCTTTGATTTAGTACCAGCTCAACTGTCCTTGGTGAACAGTGTTGTCTGTAATGGTTGACGTGGCCTTTTCCTGCTTTGGAGAGAAGAAAATAAGGTAAAAGGAAGACTGGTAGGAAAGTGTCTCGTCTTACGGCCAGGGCAAGGGCCTTTGGGCCTCATGAGACTCACTAGACTACAGGCCTTCCCTTGGAATCCACCGGCACAAATCCCAGCGTTCAGTTCACATCTATGACCTCGAGATTGCGAGGTGATTTATTAGCATGGACTCATCGATCATCCTCCTAACACTCTGGAAGTAGGCATTAATATTTTTAGTTCACCATGTGAATGGATTCTGTGTTTCCCAGAGAATTTAAAAGTCTTGGAATAAATTGAAGAATTAAAGCAGAAATCACCTAACCTAGTGCTTGGTGGCCTGATATACCGAGAGATGCCTTACTACGTGGAAATTTTTGAAGGGAGAGGTCAGAGGAGATGTCAGCTTTGCTTATGCAAAAGGATTAAATACAGTCCTTGTGGAGGAAAATCATTAGAGTTCCCCAAATGACCATTTTCTTCAAAACACATTTTTCATTTGGATCGGCCATTAACAGCATGAGCAAGCAAGTGATGAACTTGAAATGATGCTGCCTGGACTTTGTTACCAAAGATGAGTCACAGCATGTGTGAATAAGTAATAAGAAAGCACCAGAGAACGGGCCAGCGTCCTGTGCTGCCTTAGTAGTATTTCTCATATTCTTGGCTTCCACTTGTCTTCCCTTCCTGTGTCACTCGCGGAATAGTAAAGCCCATTGCCAAGGTATTCTGTGAATTCCCTGCTCTCAGCCTGCGCCTGCGCCTGCGCCTGTGCCATGGGGGTAGGTGGGGTCCTGGGGATGAAAAGGAGCCTTGCGAAAGGATTGTTTGTTTCTTATGGAAGGAAATGTGATTGTGTGCTGTTCACTGAGACATCCTTCCCCTTTCCTTTGTGTGTGTGTTAGTGTTTCTGAGTGCTGACACAAAATGCCCAATCCCACAGTTAAAGGGGAAAGGCTTCATTCAGCTCATGGTTTGTAGAGGTCTCAGTCCATAAGCAGCTGCTCCAAGGCAAAGAGGTACATGGCAGAGGGCCATGTGCGGAGAAGAAGTAGTTCATGGTGCCCGTACAGTAGCAAAAGCAACGAGGGACCTTCGCAGCAACTGCCTGTCCCTTTTCTCTTATCCAGACTACTGGGATTAGGGCGGTGACAAATCAGTCACTCAGAGGTACTGGTTTAGTGGGCACACTCTAGATGAGTGGCATCACACTCTGGATTCGGCCACCTCTGAAAAAGCTGCCCGTGGCCACATGTGGCTTGGGGGGGCCACATCTAAACCCAAAACCATAATAGTTGGATATATAGAGGCTTTCGGGAGAAACCGGAGGTTTTTATTACTCATTTAGGCTCCCACTGAAGTGACAGAAAAATTGTACCTTTAAAAGATAGAAATATGAGTCAGGCATTGTGGATGGCTATAGTCTCAGCTATACAGAAGGCTGAGGCAGGAGGATTGCTTGGGTCCACAAATTCCAAGACCAACCTGGACAACGTAGCAAGACCCTGTTTCAAAAAAATAAAATTAAAAGAGCATCATAGTATACATATACATAAATGTTCCCAAGCATCTTTTTACTGAGATCCAGTGTTTTCTTTACATTTGGCCTCCTGAGCATGCTCTTAGAAGAGGCACCTTCTAACAATGGCAGAGGATCTGTGATACCATAGTACACTATTTTTGGAAATTTAAGTGCTCTAAAAACAGTCGAGTGCAGTTTTATTTTTTTCCTCCCAGGACTGGGGCTCGAACTCAGGACCTTGCGCTTGAGAGGCACGTGAAGCCCCACTGGGCTAAATTCCAGGCCCACCAACAACAGTTTTTCATGGGACAAAGTCTGCTTTTTCAGCAAGCCTGGCTCCTGTTTATGTTAACTTCCCCTTTATTTTTATTTCAAGGGGAAATCTTATCGTTGGATTTAACTTCTGTTTTAGTGAGCTACCAGTACACGTAACCTCCCAAGCATAACCTGCCTACTTCTGCCCTTTATTAACTCTTTAAGCTTTAGGATGTCAACTTGACCGAATGACGGAACGTGCAGACCTAGAGCTGGTTCCACGCACATGCACTAGGAGCCCTGCATGGGAGAAGTTTAAGGCTGAGACCAGGCAGGGACTGGGCAGCTTCCTCCTATGTGTCTAAGCGTCTGGCTGACCACATCTGAGAGCAGAACTTTAGGCTGGTGCTGGCTGAGTGTGGCCGGGGTTTCGGTTAGAAAACAGAACCAAAGCTTAGGCTCCCACAGGAGGAGGAGGGGAGAGCTGGTAGAGCCAGAGGGGGCGCTTCTGTCTCTAGAGCCCCAACTAGCGGTGCGGAGGGAAACAGCAAGAGCTGTGACTTGAGTATTTCTCCCAAGAGGACTCTGTGGAACCCTGGTGCAGGAAAGCTGTCGGGAATAGCTTAGATCTGGCTTTTCCTTCTTTTACCCCATGTAATTTTACACATGGGATCCTGAAGCTCAGGGCAATGGAGAGACTTTTGGAGCAAGCAGTTTGCATCAGACGCACACCCAGGTCCACTACCCCACTGCTGCGCAATACCTGCCTCTTTCTCTTCACCAGAAGAACTTGTCACCTGTCTGGCTCTCTTTCCCCTTCACTTTATATTTGTCTAAAGGTGAGATTGGATATGCAATCATTGTATAAGAATGTGTTGAATTAAAAATCTATGCTGTCCATGTGTCAACTACGTATAAGCTGTCTTTGGTTGGGGCTGCAGATGACAGGATGGACAATAGATTTGAGGATTGCTTTCCTGAGGCGGGATCCCGAGGGTGTTACCACATCATCTCCTGGGTTCCAAAATGTTAAAGCAGCAAATCACATGGATCTGTTCTACAAGCTCAGTGAGGTTCTGTGCAGGCTTTTCTATATGGGCTCTGCCCATTCAAAGTGTGTGCTGAGAAGCCCAGCCAGGCCCAGGAGTGAAGGCTTACTTGTGACCATCTATGGGAGTAAGAATTAACTACAGTTTAGGGACATGATCAAGGAAATTCATTTTAAGTGCCCCAGACTGCTAGCTAGTAGCTCAGTTAGCAGGCAGGCATTTCACTGACCACGCGTGTCACCCACACTGACCCCAGTTCTCGCTAAAGAGCATCCCAGATATGCATGAAAGATACAAGGTGTGCAGCAAGCGGGGGCAAGAGGAAAGTAGAAAACCTGGTGATCTACACCCTAGCTGTTAAACTACACTGTTAAGAATATTTTTTAAGGGCCGGAGGGTTAGCTCAGTGGTTCCGGCGCCTGCCTCGCAAGCGCAAGGTCCTGACTTCGATCTCCGGTAACCACATATAATGCTGGGTGTGAAGACACGCCCGGCAACAATCAACACCGCATACCACAATGCGGGACATGGTGGCTCACGCCTGTAATCCCAGCACTTGGGAGGCAGAGACAGGAGGATTGCTGAGTTTGCGGTGGCTTGCCTGGGCACCATAGTGAGCTCAGGGCCAGCCTGAACTACAAAGCGAGACCATGTCTCAAAAAGAAAAAAATATATATATATTTTTAAAAATGTGTTCATGTGTAACAATTTTGACTTTGAAAAGTGGAGAGCTGTGCAGATGGGTAGTAGTAATGGCCCCACAACAGTGTGAAAGTTCTTAGTGCCCTGAGTTGCACACTTAAAACGTGAGCATGATGGTAACATTTATGTTAATGTATTTTACCACAATTTTAACATACATGAAATATATAGGTATATTTACATGAAAGTTTTCTTCTGATTTGCTCACATTGTGACAAGTCACTATCCACCCACACACCCATCCATCTGTCCATCCTCCATCCATCCATCCATCTTCATTCATTCATTCACTGAACAAACATCTCTGAATTCTGTATTATATGCTGCAGGTAGTATTGAAGTACTAAATGCTGGAGTACAACTTTACAGTGACTCTCTATCCTTGTGTTGCTCATAAATTAGGTCAGATGAGAGCCACATAAACAATGAGCAGCACCCAGCGGGGTGGGCCAAACGGGAAATATGTGAGTTAATATGGTGTCTAGCTGTGCACAGTGTGCAGTGTCATGGCACTCAGCAAGCAGAAGAGAAACACAAAGGACACATGGATTTGGCACTGGGACTAACAGCATGGTGTGCATTGCACATGCAGTATATAGTCACCGCTCTCTGGTTGCTTGTATGTTGTGAGTCCACTGGAGTGGTGTGTGGATAAAGGAGTGCATGCCATGGTAAGGAATGCATATTCCTCAGCTCTGTGGCATTCAGAACACATTCTCCAGGGGCCTCAGGACTCTTCGGTGTCTCCTGCCAACCCCTGGGGCCTACGGTCAGAAATAGTTGGTAGCGGGTGAGAAATGGGGGAACCAATAAGGTGAGACAGCACAAAAAGCCTCAATTTCATATGCATATATTTTATTGCTTATATAAGATTTTATTTAAAGGCAGGACTTGGATTTTTAAAAACATACAATTAAAACATGAGCTGCTGTTGGTGATGAGGAATCTCCCAAATTATTAGAGTTGGTGACAGTTGGATGTGTGTTTTAAACATCAATATTCTGCATTCAAAGTGCTGAAAGTGTTTTATCTGTTGGAAAAGCTTACCAAGTGGTACTTAACACATGATAAGCATTCAATGGAATATTCAATTAGGATCATTTTAAGACTATGCCTTAGGGATATTTTATGCAAACTGTTATCATAAGAGTCAACTTTAATAGCAGATTGGCCAGTAACCTGAAAGGAATTTATAGGAATATAAAATGTATAACTCTCTTCTCAGTTTCATTGTTTTTCTTACTTAAAATTGGACCAAAGTGATTACTTTTTCTGAGATTCCTGTTTTTGAAACCTTAGGGCTTATAATTTGAAGTTTTAGACCTGGTTGACAACTCAGATTCTATATGTAGATTGAAAGTCAGTGAAAAATAACAGTTAATTGTATTTTTTTAATGTTCAAAATGATATTCTGGGCAAGTTTTGTTTCTGTATGGACTAAAGCCAGAATCCTACTGTTTTTCAATTTGTTTAAATGCAACAGCTTAGACAACATATGTACATGTTCAGTTGAAGATAAAGGATATCATTATTTTTAGCCTATTACAAAGAAAACCACATTTTCTCTTAAATGTCTTGATAAAAAGTAATTTGAACACAATTTCTGCACAAATCACTTTCAAGATTGGCTGTCAAGTATATTTTTTAAGTAGCACTTTGTTAAGAACCAATGAGACTTTGCAAATTTAGATATAGTCTAAACCTGAAATGTGGTTGAAGATGTCAGTTTTAAACAGCACTTTGAGAAGTAGTTAACTTAAAAGTGTAGCAATTCAGAGCACACCGAGAATGCTTTTCAAGAGAAAAGTCTTGATACACTAGAAAAAAAGTTGACAGTTTCACTACAATTAGAAGATAAGCAGGTACAACTCCCCCTTGTGAAAACTTTGCTCTTCTAATCAACTTCTGCTAGTGGGCTAAGGAAACCTCCCAGCATATTCTTACCCCTTCCAGCTCCCAAATCTACTACTGCACAGAAATCTTCTAGACTCCTTAGAAGACAAGTAACATAGACAGAGATAACGTTGGAACCCGTCTCCTCTTTTTCTTAGGGAAAAAGAGACCCATGAAAAATGAAAAGATTGAAATGTGTTTTTCCCACAAGCCATGTGTGTGTGTGTGTGTGTGTTTGTTACATGTGCAAATGTACATGTTTGAGTTTTCCAACTTGAAAGAGTGACTTGAAACCCGCCTGTCAGCACCTATCACTATTACTGATACATTTTGTCACTTACAAACTTACTCTCCAATGATGTATGCTTGTTAATATGCCCTGAGTTTTGGCAGACAGACAATATTTTAGAGAGAACTTGTGTCTTTTCTACTAGAGGAACCTGAATATTTTAAGTATTGAGGATTTTTCTTGTATACCCTTCGGTTTTGCCATTTTCTGACTCTGTTTTGTAATCGTATCTAGACACGAGAGTGATTTGTAAATGATAGCTTCCTTGGGCTTTGCTATTTTCATACCAAATTAAAGGTATTTCATGACCCTTTGCCAGTTTTACCACATGAAGAAAAGTTATCACCCATCATAGGTTAAGTGCCTTACAAGTAGTTTTTGGTGTAGGACATTTTCACTTTGTGGTGGATTCATCAGGGCATAGCCCCATTTTAAACTGAGGCACGTCTGTACATCCCCTAGCCCTGTTCCACAAGATAGGTACCAGATGGAAGATGTGGAGCTACTGTTCTCTGTCTGGATCTTAGCACCAAACTGTACGACCAAACTGATAATGTTGGCCCCTGTGACATCGCAAAGTGAGACAGCATAACCAGTACGTGCTTTGGCGTTGGGAGAATCCTATTCCGACCCATTCTGTGCCATTTTCAGGTTTTGTGATCTGGGGCTCTTGCTTAATTAATCTCTCAGAGTTTGGTCCCTCATCTGTCTCATGAGAATAATAAACCTACTTTCACGGGGCTGTTGAGCAAGTTAGATGAGAAATTCACATTTTGTTGGTTTCCATCAGAATTTATAAGGCTTAAAATGAAAGAATGTGCATCTCTAACTGCCTGTAAGTGGTCCTAGGATAGCAAGAAGGGCTGCCTTTGAGAGAGAGAGACAAGCAGTAACTTCCAACCACTGACTGCAGGGCGATGATTCTCTGCCCTGGCTCTGTTTGGCTTCCCCGGGGACCTTCCCAACATCCTATTACCTGGGCTGCACCCTAGTGCAGTGAGGATCTTTGGGGGGTAAAGAACGCATTTTCTAAGGCTCCCCAAGAGACCAGAATGTACAGCTCAGTTTGAGAACTGATGCTCTAGGGGGATTTGAAAGTTTTGTGCACTTGTCCTGGCTGAATGGATGGAGCCCAGGATTCTACAGCCTATACTTTGTTTTTGCTTAAACAGGGACTTGGTGTGTAAAATGTGTGTGGTTTTTGTTGGTCATCCAGCTCTAGGAAGAATTCGTTTGTTAATAGCTAAACTGCCAATATGGAACTAATATGTGAATGCTGAGTTGGCAAGGAGGGCAAAGGTCTCTAGGTATCCGAGGACGGGATGGTTCACCAGTGGGGCATAAACAGAGAGGCAAAAGGGACCTTAAAGCATAGGAAACGCAGAAAGTTCAAGCTACACACTTTCTGCTTCTGGAAGTTAATCCTTGCACCTAACTGCAGGTTGCCTATTCTGAAAGCTCAGGATTATGGCTCTGCTAGGTCATGGTTCTTACACTTAGTGTAGCCTGAAATTATGTAATGAGGAAAAAAACTTTAAACATTCATTGTGTGCTAAACACAGTCATAGTGACCAAAGCCAGATGATTGAAGTTAATTTGCAAAATTTTACAGATATAAATTATATATATATATATATATATATATATATATATATATAGTTACTCAATACTCAAAATCTCTTACCTCTTCTCAACAAATGATGTGGAATAGCTGGAAAGGATACATGGTACACAGGCAAAAGCAAAGTTAGACCTTTACTTCATGTCTCATACAAAAATTAAAATGCATCAGCAACCTAAACGTAAGAGTTAAAACTATTTTTTAAACTCTGGGAAGAGCACATAGGAGTAAATTTTCATGACTTTGATTTTGGCAATGAATTATTAAGTATGATACCAAAAAGACAAGTAACAGAGAAAATAGATCAACAGGACTTCGTCAACATAGAAACCTTATAAATCAAAGGATATTATTGAATTCAAAAGACAACCCACAGAGTAAGAGAAATCAGGTTTCTGGCAAGGGTCTAGTTCTTGCTATGTGAGGAACCACAACTCAAAAACATAAAAATAAACAACTCAGCTTAAAAATGAACCAAGTTCTCAAGTAGACATTTCTCCCGATAAGACACACAGATTGCCAAGAAGTGTATGGAAAAATATTCAGTTATTATTTAGGGAGAATAACATCAAAACCATTATGAGATGCTACTTCATATTATTTAGGAGACCGTGATGAATAGAAAAAAAGAAAGAAACAAAAGAGAGCGGAAGGGAAGGAAGGAGAAGAAGAAACAATATTGCCAACGATAGAGATCAAGTAGTTAAATACAGAATTACCGCATGATCCAGAAATTCCTTTCCTAGGTTTGCACCCAAAAGAGTTGGAAACAGCTTCCAAACAGAAACGTACACGTCCATGTGAACGTTCATAGCAGGACTATCCAAAACAGCCAAAAAAGGGGGAACCAGCCCAGAAGTCTATCAGTGGGCAAGTGGATAACAATATGGCAAGTCCATTACTGGTGTATTATTATTCAGCCAAAACCAGAGTGCGGTACTGTCACGTGCCATATTATGGATGGGCCTTGAGAGCGTTCTCCTGGATAAACTAGCCCCTCCCCAAAGGCCACGTAGGGTTTGAGTCAGTGAATATGTAACATCCACAACAGGCAGATCTCTGGTGGCAGAAGGTGGATGAGTCATCACTAGTATAAGAAGAGAGTCGGAGAGAGACTTTTATTGGTACGAGGCTTCTATGGGACATGCTAAAAAGCTGCTGGAATTAGTATTGCTGCTGCACAACATTTTAAACCGCCTAAAATCTACCAAGTTTTACACTTGAAAAGTTGTTACCATGGTAAATTTTAGGTCATAGGGACTTTGTCTCCATTAAAAAATAACCGTCTGACATCATTTTTTCCTTTAGTGCTGCGCTGTGCCCCCCAGCCAGTCACTTAGCCTTCGAGGGTAGAGGCGCCCGTCCCAGCAGCCTGGGTAGTCCCACTTCCCTTCCAGCGCTGGGCTCGGTGCAGAGTCCTCCACGCTGGTCTTCGGTCCCTTCCCAGGGGTTTCCGTTCGCCACGCCACTTCCCGAGCACGCCCGACCTAGAAAACAACCTTCTTACAGACGTGGGCGCCGCCGCCTCGTGCTGACCACGCGGGTGTCCGATGGGCCAAGTGAGAAGTCTGCTTTCCAGGGCGGCCCACGCGCCTGGCCGGACTCACGCATCCTTTGCGAGTCACCGAAGCGGCTCGCGTCTTCCAAGCAGAAGGAGCCGGTTTCTCTCGCTTTCCCGGCAGGCACAGGCAATGTCACGGGGCAGAGTCCGCCCAGCGAACAAACGCGTGGCGGGTACAGAAGTGTAAATGGGTGTGAGGAGGTGGGACGACATTACTAGAGGACTTCAAGTGCTTTGTAGCTGTGGGAAAGGGCCGTCAGCTCTGATCGCCTTCCAGATGGATCTCTGAACCCGCAGAGGGATCTAAAAGCAGAGAAGAAAGCTGTATTAATCATGCTCGTTTTCATTTTCCCTTCTCTTTTTCTGCGGGGTCAGCAGGAATGGGAATCTTTTTTTTTTTTTTTAGATCCCTCTTATTATGATTATGATTATACTGAAAGACCTGCATGAGAGGAATGCTGCAATCTGAATTAAAAATAGCATTTTCTGTCCTCCCACACACAACTCTTGAGTGCTCTGAATGCCTTTTATAAATGCACACTTTCTGCCTGGCTGGATAAAAGAAGCTGTCACTTAATTTCCATAACGAAGTCATTCCCGGGAGAATTCCATTGTTTTAGCAATAGAATTTTTGTAAAAGGCCTCTTATTTTGCCTGAAAAAGGTAACAAAAATGAACTTTTGAGAGCTTATTCGACATAACAATTAAGGAGGGAGAGATTTTCTCCTTTTTTGATATGTTAGCAGTTGTAAGTGTGAGAATCCCCAAAGCTATGCTATGAAACGAAACCCCTCAGTGTGGAAGGTAAAGGAGGAAAGGAGAAACCCCTGTTACTCTTTTTTTGACACAAACAAGTACTGTTGGTGCTTGGGAAGGTATGTCTTAGAGCCGAGGGGCAAACGTGTTGCTGACCGTAAGGCACTTAAAGTACTTGTTTTTAAAGGAATGTAGAAAACCTGTAGAACGTTCATTGTGTAAAGAGATTTCGTGCGGTTTTTTAGTGAAACATGATAGTCGGGTGTTTTAAATGAGCTTCTAGCCGCTGAAGACAAATGGCAGGTGTAGCTTGCCCAGCTCTTTCACTTGAAAATACCAGTTGATACTTCTCTTCACCTGAGCAGGAAACGTCGTGTGCCTTGTAATGGGCTCCGGCTGGCGAGTGGGCGTGTGCTCACGCTCAGCCCCCTTTCTCGCCCTCCCCAGGCCTCCCCACTGTGAATCTTTGCTGCAAATACAGTATCAAGTTGTCAATTCTACCTTCATTGAAGAGAAGGATAATTGCATTTTTTAGTACTTACGTGGCACCAAGTAACCCACATCAAAGCCTACCTGCCTTTGGTGTTTCAACAGGTAATCCCTAGATTTAAGGCCAAGTGGTGTTCCTGTTACTCAGTGTGCGTAGCTGAGACCATTGAAATCTTGGTTTTAAGCAAGAATCATTTTCTTTAAGCCTCCTCCAAAAAGAGACGCGTTCTGAATAGCTCCTTTGTCTTGCCTTCCGTCTGTTTCGATTGCATCAGAAAGGTGTAATCCTTCAGCAAGGAGCCTGGTACCTGGGATGGGGTAGAGAAATGTGAAGATGAGGTCATATTTGTTGGCTTTTTATTTAATAAAACAAGTACATAAGGCAAATGAGATGAGCGGTTATGTTTCCCGTTGATGTAAACATACAAAACTTGAATAGTTGAAACAGCCACTTATTTTGAGTTTGGGGAGATAATTCTGTTCATGTTAAATGTTAGCCACGTGGCAGTGCCTTTATTTTGAAAGCCTGATTTGCGAGACTGGTTGTAGCTGTACTTTTGCATAGTAATATCTGGGGAAGGGAAGTTGTGGCTTTGATAGGATGCTTCCAGTGCTGTGGTTTTAATGCTTTTGGTGAACAGTTGGGCGTGAGGAGCGTGTGTAGTCTGTCTTGGCATTTTATCTTGACTCCCTGCTTTGCAAAGCCAGGCCAGATAAAACTGTTGCGGATACGGTCCTGTAATTCCTAAGATCAGAACAAAAATAGTATGAGAAAAAATTACTTAACTCTTTCTTAGGAATTTTACGAATTTTTCTCATTCAAGAAAACACGCAGAGCAGAAACCGGGAAAAGCTTAAAAGTCAGAGGACCGGATCCCACGCGTAGCTCTACACAGACCTTATTATCTGCTTCTGACTTAAAAATGCTTTGCAGATTATCAAAACGTGAAACGTAAGTTTCCAGCCTTCCGCATTTTTACCGAGCGCTCCTGCAGCAGCCAAACTGAACGCGAACCTCTCGGAGCAGGCGGGGATGAGGCCTGCCCCCGGGGACACCGTGCGCGGTGGCTCCCGGCAGGCAGAAAGAGGATGTGTGAGCCCGGGCGTGGGTCACCCCGTGGACCCGCTTCCTGATCGAGCTCTCGCCCTCCCGGGGCCGCAGAGCCTTCTGATGGGATTCAGGGGACTCTGCAGGCCCCCAGGTCATTCCGCAGATCAGGTCAGGAAGAAATGGTCCGCGAGGAGCACGCGCCACCTTAACGTGATTTCCCATACACGTTCTGCAGTCCTTCCGCGCGGAGGAGGTCTGCTGCGCCTGTCTCTTCAACACATATTACATTTTCATTTTATTTCCGACAGACAGAAAAGCTTTCTTGGGGCGCATGATTATATTTCGCAGCAAACTGTGCTGTGCCAATGAGGAGATGTACCCTGAGCACACGTATGTGCACCTGTGGGGGCCGTGTCTTCACAGACGAAGCCTTACCTTTTGTGATAAACCGTGCTAATAACAGAACCCAGTGGCGGGAGTCAACATGAAATATTTTTTTTTTACTGTTTGGCTGGCATTTTTCTGGCCTATTTCTCTCTCTGATTAAGTGCTCTTTGAGCAGATATTAATTTTAGTTTTTATTCCCCAAACACGAACCAGTTAATAATCTGTAAAACATGTCCCAGTACACCCTAGAAATCCAAGGAAGGGCTGACGGTTTGGAGAACTCTCACAATGGATCATTCACACAGTTCATCAGCTGTTGCTTAGTTGAGTGGGGAGGTGAGATGCGAGACTAAATCTCATTCTTCGCCACGCCCTGAGTGCTGGCTCGTTCCCCCTTGGCCTCCATCCAGTTCTTCGGGAAAGCTCGGAACTTCTGGTGCCTTTCCTGGGGGAAGGAGAGCTTTTGGTGCCGCTGACTGTCATAGAGTAGACGCTTCCTTGGGAGGCACCTGCTCTGCAGGCTGCTGACTGACTGTGCCCACCGGAGAGCGCTGGTCCCAGCACCCTGGTGGAGTCCGAGGAGCATCAGACCAGAGCTGGAAGACAAGCTCGTGGCAGAACATTTCATTGACGGAGCCATTTCCTTCTGTGCCGTTGAGACCGAATACCTGACACCCATAGTTAAAGAGGTGTTTGCTCACAGTCCGTAGGGGTTCCGGTCCAGAATCCGCTGGCTCCAAGGCCCGGTAGCGTGGCAGAGGAGAAACAGTTCACGGCGGACAACAGGTAGCAAACCAAGTGAGAGGGACAGGACAAGACAAGCCTCGTTTTGTCCCTCAGGGGGCATCCAGGCTGCTGGGGTCCGGGCGGTGGACTGATACGGTTATCGCACACCCTGACTCCTGGCATTGCTCCACGAGCCATCCCCACATTCTGGATTCAGTCATCTGTGAAGAAACCCTGTCTGTGCCTGCGTGAGGCTTTGGGAGGACATCAAGACACAAACCAGAACACCCTGTGTCGTGATTCTTCTCCAGTTCACCCCAGGGTGAGTTCTCACGTTTGATAACCGTAGAGAGGAAGGAGCCTTCAGTGCATTTCAAAGTGAAAGTAAAACGACGCCTTTCCAAGCATCTACAGGAATTTATCAAGGCGTTGCTGTTCCCAAAGGAAGACACACACAGACTCTGAAACGAGCTTCATGGTGTTTACTGCACTCTGTGTGGGAGGACGGTATGTATTTTAGCATAAGGAATAAAATGATGGGTACCTTATCGAAAAAGAATAAAAGCCATGGGACTTCACATCTCAAACATTTTAGAAGTCCTGCGATGAAGTTGTAGCGTAAGTGGAAGATGGAAGAGTCATGAGACAGTGGGATTTGAGCTGGCCTCGGGAGGACTGCCACATGGAGGAGAAACGTGGACTCTCAGACAGGAAGTGAGAGACTCAGAGCGGTGACTCCACCACACTGTGGTGAAGAAGAGAGAAGCAAACGATGTTGTTGGAACAAGCACATTTGGGGTCACTTGCAAAAGTCTCTATGAGATAAAGAGTCCGGAAGATTTCTGGTAAGATGTAAGAACCAAGGCATTCTGGCCGGGAGAGATTGTTTTATCTAGTCATTGCTTCAGGAAGTTTGACCCAGCAGATATGAGTCCCATGGTTTGGAGGGAAGACGGAGAGCCAGAAGACCAGTTTGCAGGCTGTGGTGGGAGGAATGGCATCCGGACTAGCTGGGTGCGGCGGGAATAGAGCAAGTGCGGGATTTATAGGACTTGACAACTAGTGAACTGGGAGAGAAAATGTTAGAAGACAACAGTACCATTAGCAAGAATTGGAAACTCAAGAGGAACTGACTGAGGGAGGAAAGATGGGACATTTTGAAACACACATAATTGATTTATGCTGAGGATAGTCAGGAGCTTGTTTGGGGAGATACCAAAACTTAGGGTAGAGCTTTAGGAAGTGTTTACAATCAAAAGAACTTGTAGAAAGACAAGAGAACTAAACCTGTAGTCAAGGGATACAGATTAATGAGAGGGAATTATTGGAAAAGGCAAAAAATGAGAAAGAGGAGGGGCAGAGGATAAGGGTACTTCAGGACAGTACCAACTCGGAGAAATCAAGTTTTCATCTATTTTGGCTGTACTATGCAAATAAAATTCACAGTGATTCAAGCCACCCCCCCCAAATTTATTGTAACACATGTGTATTAATTTTCTGTTGCTGCATAATAATCTATCACGAATATGGTGACTTAACACCCACTTATTATCTCACACTTTCAGTTTCACTGGGTTCTCTGTCCTGGGTTTCATAAGGCCGATTGCGGGGCTCACCAGGCTATGTTTTATCTGGAGGTCCTGGCCCTTGACAGGTTGTTCGTAGCGTATTTCGTTCCTTGTGGTTGTCACCCCAAGACCCAGGCATTGTGACTGGCTGCGAGCCCAGGAGCATTCTCAGCTTCTGGGACCCAACCTCGTTTATGTGGCTCCCCCCCCCCCACAGTAGGTCTTGCCATGGTTTCCTTCCCATCCCTGGTAGAGTCCAGCCCCTCGGAGGGCTCTTCGGATCAGGTCAGCCCACCAAGTGTAATCTCTCCATTGTCCTATCACCTGATTTGGGACCTAAATTATATCTTTTTAAAAATCCCTACATAGAGATATTATCTGGATTTGTATGCCATTGAACAACTGAAAGTGAAATTGTGTGTGTGTGCGTGTGTCTTTGTGCGTTTGTGAATCAAGAGATAGGACAGTCTTGAGACCACCTTAGAATTTTTGTCTATCACATTGACACCATACCTAAAAATTCCAGGCATACAGCTCACTTTGGGCATGATGGGCCCAAGGGATGAAGCCACTGCAGAACTTCATTCTCCAAGAGCCTCTCTTTCCAAGGTGGTGGAAACCACTCTAGGCAGCCTCATGGTTTGCTGTGTGTATGTGAAGAAACTCTCTTCTTCTTGGTTCTAGCCTCTCGGAGAAGCCTTTGGTCCATGCCTTGCAAGAAAGCCAGTCACTCTGGTGAGCAGGGGTACCTGTATTTTGTTTGGGCAGACCTGAGTCCTATTCCTCCCTTTGGAGCCAAAGTAGGCGGTCATTCCAGTCCAGATAACAAAGAAAGTGGAGAAGAGACCATTTCTGAAAGATACTTCTGAGACAAAAACTGTTGTCTATTAAAAACAGCTGAGAAAGAAAATAGAAAGAACTACTGGTAAACAGTATACTGAGCATAAAAGAAGTCAGCTTAAGGGCTTCAGCGAAGAACAATTGTATTTAGAAGGTGGGAAGCTGCCTTGGCTTTTACCAAAAAGTAATGGTAGAAGCCAAATGCCAAGGTTCCAAGTTCTAGGTGTTCCAGCAGCAGCTTTGAACACTGCACCTTCACCTGCTTGTTGGCACAAAAGAGAAAGGTGACAGTCACTTGGGAACCTCCTGGGGTGTGGACAAGGCACTGTAGGGGGAGCAGTGACTGGGGACCCTTGTAGGCCAAGGAGGACTTTGTTATAGCAAGGAAGACAAGGGGAGAGAAGGGCAGAACTGACCCCAGTAGGAGTCGGAAGGAGGAGCTCAAGCAGCGTGATCACAAAAGGTCTCTCCCTGATTTCACCTGTGCTCGCTGTGTGGGCATGGTTTTTGGTTTGTTTGTTTGTTTTTGCTTGGTCATTGTCACTTCTTTGGAACAGACAGGTGTCACTCCTTCCAGTGTGGTGACACAGGGTCTTCAGAGGTCCTCGCCACTTGGCTGCAGAGTTAAAGACAGGCCCTTAGAGCAGATGCACTCAAAACGTGGTCTCCAGGTGGGCATCATCCGGGAGTCACGGGGAGACAAGTTCTCGGGCCCGCGACAGACTTTCCACATCAGAGCTCCGTGCTTTCACAAGATTTCCAGGTGTCTCTAATGGTGGTTCAAGCTCAAGAACCCGCCCTGCGTCTCCCCCACGGACGTCGAGGGCTCCTGTGGGTGTGGGCTGGGGAGAGCTGCCGAGCGCGGACCGTGAGTGAGGCTCCTTGGGCTGAGGCGGTGCAGAGGGTGTCTAGGCCTTGAAAGGGGACAGCGCCCGTTCCGAAGCCACTGATTCCCAAGGCTGGAACAGTCTGGAAGATGAGAAAAGAGAAGGTGAAGTCGTCATTTGTTTTCCAGCTGGGGAAGGGCTTTTGTTTGGAGGAGAGGCGCCGTGAGACCTGGTCCCGGAGGCTAGAGAAAGGGGAGACGGGCTTCAGCTCCAGCTACTCAGGAGAGGTTCCACTGGGGAAGGGGTTAAGTCCTAGAGCAGGTTTGGATAAGGCTCATATAAATTTAAATTCAGGCTCTTCCACCAGACACTGCTAGGTGCTTACAAAAGAAGGGCATAGCAAGGTTTCTTTCATCAGGAAGCTTATAAACTTTTGAGCTTTCAAGACTTAAGTTCACTGGAGTATGAAAAGCCAGCATAACAGAGTGCTGAACTGAGAGACCAAGGTCAGAAGCGGCAGAGGCTATAAAGTACTGTGGGCAGTCCAAGGAAGGAGAGGTTGGCATTTGTGTCATTTCCTCCTCTCTGGAGGATGAAAACCAGCAGCCTGGCATAACTTGCCCGTATTGGACAAGCTGGCAACGTGAAGTCTTCTTTGCACTCTCTCCTCTCTGAGTTTGCTGAGTTGTTTCAAAATTACCAGGTCAGAGTCTGTTTGTATTTTGAGCCTTCGCACTTGGAGTATTATTAATATTTTTGTTTGCACGACAAACGTGGAGGAGAAATGTTTGATCCTGGCCGTCTAAATGGAAAGAGACCCCGAGAGGAGCTTGGCATAGCTACCGCAGACAGGCTTCCAGGCTGGCTCCATTCATGAGGAGAACATGAATGAGCCTGCCCGAGGATGCCTTGGTTTGGTAGGATGAAGAATGCAAATTACTGATTTTTCCTTAGTGGAAGAATTAAATTGAGCCAGATCTGAGATGAGAGGGAACAAGAAAGCACTTCATATGAACACAGCTTTTCCATTACTTTTATTTCTTTGAATCGGGCTGCTCCTCTGGGTAAGTAAACAGATGGCTAAACCAGGAACCGAGAGAGAGAGAGAGAAGGCTGATAGACACTGTAACATTGGGCATAAATACGGGGGGAAAGAAAGAACAAATACCCTGGTAGCCGAGAGGAGGCCAGAAATTTGGAAACTGAGCTAAGGTACTTTTTTTTTTTTTTCCCAGAAACTTACATGTAATGTGGCCTGTTTTGAGTGGGTTTTCTTAAAGTCCAGCTGTGGTGGGCAGGTGTCAAGAGAGCTTCCTTTTCCCTGCATTGATGGGTGGTGGCTTTGCAAGGGTCATCTTTCTCATTGCAAGGAGCATAGGACCTGCACTGGCTGGTGATCCCCTGGCAGAAGGTGTCTGTCTAGCTGGTTGGTAGACAGCTGGGCGGTCAGAGGGAGGACTCTTGTCAAGGTAGTGACCATTCTCTTGCTTCTTAATCTAAGAGACTCCATTGAGATGATCCCCGTCCCAAGAAAGTGGAATAACAAACTAGTTACAGATCTGACCAACCAAAGCACGGGCTGTTTCCTTAGAAACTTGATACCCACTGACTTTCCCACTTGATTGTCATTTTTCTAAAAGACCTTCTTAGACCCCTGCCTTCCAGAATGAGGTGGCCCTGTTAGGATTATCAATCACAATGCTTATTTTCCCTTTGTTCTATCTGGCTTTCAAATTTTATACATAGACTGAAAATTATATGGGATTGTTTAAGTACTGCAAATGGAACCCAGGAAGCACTGAGCTGCCTAGCCTAGCCTAGCCCGGTGCTGGCGAGCCTATGGCATGTGTGCCACAGCTGGCTGTTCATTAGCACTGAAAGCTCTGAAAGGTTTGCCGTCGTGCCCTAACCCTTTCTGATTTTCAGCAAGGCCTCGCTAAGCTGCGCAAACTAGGTTGGAACTTGTTCTCCTGCCTCAGCTTCCTGAGTTAGAGAGTATAGACAGGCGCTGTGTTGTGATTCCTTCATCCGAGTCCCTTTTGACTGGAGCCTCTCAAGAGTAGGATTCTTCACTTTTACTTCCTGTGGTCCCTCCGTTGAACGTAGAAATTGGTCAATATAGTATTTCTAGAGAAAAATGTTTCCAGTTAACGAGAAAACACTTGCTAAACTGGACTCGCTATCAAAATTAAGTATATCAGAAGCAGGCACCTCCTTCTGTCTTAGTTTTGTCTCTTTAAAAATGCTTTTAAGCTACACTTGTCAGTACCAGCTCCAAGATTTGGTGTCATTCAATTTTGACTTTTTTTTTTTTTTTTTGAGGTGAGGGCCACGTTTTCCCCGGTGGAAATAGTAATTGCCACACACAATGCTCATACCACAACTCCCACCTGTGTTTCATGACTGGGTGCTCGTGACTCCCGAAGGAGAAACCCGACTGGCACGTGCAGATGATTTAGATGGGAAGGTGGGAGGGACGGGGTCCGAGCACACCGCGTGAACTGTGTTTTTCATCCTCCCCGAAGCCGCTCTTGTAACCTCCTGCCCTCGGCTGTGCTCCATAAGGGGACACAAGTCAAAATCCCTTGATGCTCTGATGGTTTCTGCTGGGTTTGGCTTGAGGAGGAGGGGTTGAAAATCCAGGTGTGGAAACTATTCGTGATGAGACTATGAATAGGTCTTTTCACTGAAAGCAACAAATAAACCATATCCAGTCCCTTTCCAGAGGGACCTCGGTGTGCCACCTCAGGGAGAATGTTGTCACTGGTGGGTGGGAATGGCAGAGAGCCGAGTGGAAAATTTCACAGCCCTGCAAACATTTCGGTGCATGAAACACTGCCAGCATACGACCTGAGCGAGCCGTGTGGCGGGTGCCAGATACCCACGCTCCTACCAGGCTGCTGGTGCCTACCTCACACACTCCCCCACCCCCTTAGCTTCCCTCTACCTTCCTTCCCTTCTTTTCTCCCAGAAATTGCAGGTTTCTTGGTTCAGTTCCACCCAGGCACAGCAGGCCAGGCAGGCCTCTGTGTGCCCCATGAGACCAGATTACTGATACCTCGCCAAAACTGCCTTTTATATTCTGGCTCTGAGCTCAGTAACAGGCTTATGGCCACTAATAAGACTTTGTATTTACATAGTGCCTGCCTTCTGGGAACTGCCAGGGCTTTGTAAGAGTGATCTTATTGGTCAGCCCGGGAAGGCATAAAAATGACCAAAGTTGTGAGTCCTCATTCCCTTTTGCAGAAAACAAAATGAAATGGCATGGCTCTGTTTTTGTGGAGCTGAGGCTAGACCCCCCCAGGCCTCCTGGGTGGTAGTTACGTGCCCTACCACTGAGCTGTACCACCACCTCCAGCCCTTGGTGGCCCGCGGCTGTTTTGCAAGTTTTCATCTCACCTGAGTTGATGTCTGATGTCTCCCAAGATTGACTTCAACTTTGTGGCGGAGGGAAGGGGGGGGGGGAAGCTGACCTCCTCTATCCCCCGGGACAAAGGTAAAAATGACTGAATTTCCTTTTCAGGAAAGGATACTGAGCTGAGAAATGGTCTTTTTGGGAAACTGTCGGTCTTAAATGATCATTGACCTCATTTGAGATGAGGGAGTTGATAATGCATTTACCTGTTTCTTTTCCTTCTGTCCCCATGCTAGGTATTTCTCAGTCATCAGTGAAGAAAAGGAAGAGTACACCGGGCCCGGGCATCCTCTAGCGTCTGTGCAAACTCTCCATGGTGAAGTCCAGGCCGAGGCTCCCCAGGAACAGTGCGCAGTGAATGTTGTAAGTTAGCAGCATCTGCAGTGGCTCGTTGGGTACAGATTGATGAACCAATGGATGCATCTGAGCCAGGGTGGCGAGGGCGCATTAACAGGCCTTGTAGACGGTTTTCTTAGCACCAGTTCTGTTTGTATTTGCCATGGATTTGCCTGTCTCGGCTTCTGCGGAGTGTTGTTCGTTATCTCTGTCTGGAATAAAAGATCGGAGACACTTTTTCTCTGGCCCTTGAGATGAGGGCGGTGCTGTTCTTCTAGGTCGAACAGGCAGGATTAACACTAGCATGTCGGTTCAAATGCTGTTATGCCAAGTTTCAAACTGGAATGGCATGGTCATGTGTGCTTTTTTTTCACGAGGTATGCATATATACAGTTATTTGGATGCTTCCCTTATTCACAATTAGCCAATTAAGTAACTAGCTTTTATCAGGTTACTAGGTTGGGATTTTGAGATTTGTAAAGTCAGTAGAGCTGCAGGCTTGACAATGCTCCCTGAGAAGTTTTAGTATGATGTAATAGACAAGATGACCAAGCATCAGCTTCTGGGGGGGGGGGTCGGTTGCTATTAAACTTATGGATTTGCCTAGTTCTGTTACTTCTTGGAGATTTTTGCCTGACTACTAAATTGTGTTGCAAGAAAACTTTTGGTGAATTTTGGCCAGGAAAGAATGTAGCTACAGGAAACCCAGGATGGCTCTTTCTGAGAAAGAGGAAATATCTTCTTCAAATTTTGGAAGATGAAAGCTTAGCTTCAGCTAGGTGTTTTGTGTATGTACGCATGTGCATGCATGTATGTACATGTGTTCTATATGCATACATGAGGTTTTGACATTTAATCAGAATACTTTTCCCTTTGTAAACTACTTTGTCTAGTTGTCCAGAAGGTTTAAATAATGTATTCTATATCAGGAAATTAAAGTATTGACATTGAAGAGAAATTTCCATTTAATTTTTACCTCATTGATTTTAAAAATCAATATTAAAATATGCATATGTCTCTATTGCCTACAGATTGCATGGTAATGTTAAAATGAACTTACTAAATCCAGAATTTCTCACAGCCTCATAGCATACAATGGGAGATGCTGGTATGCTCATGCTGAATGTTTGACCATATTGGTTCTAGTGGAAAATACACAGCTCTAAAATCAGTGATCCTGAATTTCATGGCCTGCCTCCCCATCAGGTCAATATATCCACAACACTGGACAAATTATGAATGCACTAAAGGTGGTATTTTCTTAGTCTTTGACTGCTGAGCAGTCAGCAGTAGGTGTAGGGTTCCCAGAAGGGGCAGGATATTGTAGGCACTTGAAATCTTAACCAAAAATGATATCTTATGGTAAAATTTGTCACTGTCAATGAATAATTTGGATTTGAGTGATATGTTTTGCTGGAAATTTTGCTAGAACATTGTTGTATCCTGAGAAGCTAGTGTCTTGCAGAAAAATATTTTAGCTTCAGTTACTATAATTAACAGTTTTTGTTTCAAATCTGGTGGTGGGGTTTTCCTTAATGGTGGCTTTGAAGTACCCATGTCCAACAAAGTGAGGTTTTCAGAAGTCCTGAAATAACAAACTTAAAAGATGCCACATGGGAGACTTTAATTATAAAATCCTTCCGTAAGTGAAGTGTCGAGAGTAAGGGAGACACTAAGAACTTCCAGTGAGCTCCTTAAGTGCCCTATGGAATTACCTTCAAAACTGCTTTGCTTGAGATGGAAAAGAGCTTCGCAGTTTTCTTAGTACGTTTTCGTATCAGTCGTTGTGCTCTTGGCACATTTGTATAACAGAGTTTACCCTGGTTTTAGTGTCTCGGTGCTTCCAGGCTGGTGCTGTGGAGTGGCCGTGTACGGGGCCAGGCAGTGATTTCCGGAGTGTGGAAACGTTTGCGTGTAGACAGTGGTGAGTGAGGGTGTGTGTGAGTCACGATCGTAGCAGCCATTGGGATGAGCGGTGCTGTCCTCGGCAGGCACGCCAAGCTCATTACTCATCCATTCACTCCTCTGCCTCTTGGAATTGTCAGCGCTTTCTAACAGATGGCCTTTGCCCTTAACTGTCGTTAAGAGCCACTGTCTTGTTCAAGAAAGGAGCGGCCGTGGGGCCTGACAGAAGAGTCAAGAGATTGGGTTTTGGACGTGGTGTGGTTAGCTGTGTAGCTCCGGACCTGCTCTGTGATGGGCGCAGGGAGGCAGTCGAGGTCAGGGATCTGTAATGGCTCTTCTGGCATCTGACGCTCCATAAAGTACCCGTTTCTGATGAGCAGATTGGATCCTCATCGTGCTTTAAATCTGAAATGTTCCCAGAAGTCTCGTGTTCAGAGGCAAGGCCTGCTGGTGGGAGGTGAGCCACTGGGCATGTGAGCTGCATTCTTTTTTGTTGTTTTGTTTTGGGCTTGTTGTTGTTGTTGTTTTGGGTTTTTTGTTTTGTTTTTTTGAGACCGGGTCTGGCTTTGTAGTTCAGAATGGCCCTGAACTCAGTACATACTGCAGGCTGACCTCAAACGTGCAGCAATCTTCCTGCCTCTGCCTCTCAAGTGCTGACATTATAGGTGTGAGTCACATGCCTGGCATTGTGGTATGTGGTACTGATGGCTGGTGGGCGTGCCTCACATGCCTGGCATTGTGGTATGTGGTTACCAGGAATCGATCCCGGGACCTTGAGCTTGCTAGGCAGGCGCCAGAACCACTGAGCTAAATCCCCAGCCTGTGAGCTGCATTCTTGTCCTCGGATCCTTACCCCTTTTCCCCCTCCCTCTGCTTCCTGGCCCCGTGGGTTGAGCAGCCTTCCTGCACCATCCCCTGCTTCCCCCTTTCTGGCTTGGAGGCGGCTAACTATGAACGGAACTCTGTAAAACCAACATATATCATATATAGATATAAGCTTTTTTTTTTTTTTTTTTTTTTTGGCAGTGCTGGAGAATGAACCCAGTGCTTTGCCCATGGTAGGCAAGAACTCTGTCACCGAGCCACTCTATCGGCCCAGGAGCCACTTTTAAACTTTCACAAAACTACTTCTAGTTCTGTGCGGTATGTGAGCCGGGATGTCTGTTCCCTCCCTCCACTTCTCTGCTTCCCTAAGTGGCCTGCCCAAGTTTCCACACCAAAGCAGCCCCCCAGTGTGAGCCAGCGTTCACCCCATGCCTCTCCATCTGCTAGCCTACGCCTTTTTCCTTTAAAGTACTTTGCATGTCATGTGCTTATTTGCTCAATTTCGGTGTCCAAAAGAGGACTTTGCACTTCGGTTGCAGGGTCTGCCTCGTACAACCGGAACCTACCTCTGAACGGATGAGCCTTGTGGGGAACGTTTTAAATTTACAGCAGAACCCTGAGGGTCACTGCACCATAAAAGCAGGGGATTCCAGGGCCTGAAATTGTTTGGCCCCTGTAGGGCTCTGGGTACAGATTGAGTGACTGTCCAAGGATAGTGTGTCCTCAAGCTACTACATGGGCCTCAGTCTGAGGAAAAGGAACCTGAAGTCCATCCAGATGTGAGAATTGCTTGAACCTGACAGCAGGATAGAGGATGTCTGAGTCCAGTCTATTCTGTTTTCCTTAGAAGTAAATGTTAAGTGTCTATCCTTTGTGAACAAATAGGAGGGAGAAAGCCATCTGTTTAAAAATTTTATAGAACTATCAATAGTTTGGGGATTTTCTGATATTTTTTTTAAACAAAATTCTGCTCTGTGTTTCCTCTTTTTCTACCTGAGTGGTTTGTGGTTTGTGAGCAGAACAGGGGTGGTCTGTGGGTATGATGCTTTGGTCTCTTTAATATTCTGTTGCTATTTGCATTCCTGTTTTTTCCCAAAGCAAGGCTACATCTACCTAGAAACAGACCAGGAAGCAGCTGAGCAGTTAGTACACCTTTCCGTGCGCAGCTGGAAATGTACAAAGAGTACATGGGCAAAGAATAAGCCTGGCTCTGCTGTGCAGAGGGAAGTTAGTAAAAGCCCTACTAGGGCACCGTTGTGCCACATTGCTTTTGAGCACAGTGGCATTAAATGTGCCTGGAATTCTGTGTTTATTGACCCTCTTTTCCGAGTAACTGCCCTGCATGCAGGAGCTAGATTGGCCCCAGGAAGAAATGGATGAAAGTAAACACGGCTCTGCCTGTGGAAGCAGCCCTTTTCCCTGCTGTGTTCATACACCTTAAAATGGGATCTGTATGTCTGGTCTCCAGAGTCGGGGAATTACAAATCCACCTTCTAGTAAGAGCAACTGGGGAATTTCCCTGAGTCGGTCATTTGGTACTTCTTAGATTTGCCATGGTGATGCCAAGTTCAGGGGCACTACCTTAAAAAGATCTGAAGTAGACAAAGGGATCAAGAGAGAAGGAGAATTTGCTGTTACATCAAAGGCAAACAGTCTCCAGATGCTGATGGTCCTGGCTTGTACAGCCCTGTGTGTTGGCTTTTTCCTTACTTGGGCGAAGAGGCTTCAACTGGGCACTTTTTCCATGTGGGTGCTCAGGGCAATTTTGTGTAGTCACAAGTCCGTTTCCCGCTTTACCCATTTGTCTCCTTTCTCCAAGTCCCTCCTTGTTGAAAGCCTTAGTACTTCCTGCCTATCACACCTAGTAAGTATATCATGTGGGCCCAGAACCCTTGGCGGAGCCTTTTACGAGCTGCTACTTCTGAGAACAGATGTCAGCGCTGCTTCCTGAGTCACTGGCACACCCCTTCCCCTTGCGGTGTCTTCCTCAAGAGCTCAGCATCCCGGGGAGCAGAAGGAAGATACTCGGAACACCCGGGACTTATGGAAGGAAAAAGAGTTCATGGATCTTCTACCAAATATGTGTTCTGTGGGGGAAAATTCATTGGCAGGCTGGTTAGGTTACTTAGTGAATAGTACTGAAGTAAAAAGTTTGTCCTGTTGAAGTTTAGAATTTACTATGTAAATAATTATTAAAAACATGGTTGTATGTTGAGATGGGCTGTAGTCTATGAGGGATAAAGTGCTGAGTCGTCCATGTTAACTGTTGAGATTTTACTCTAGGAGAGCATCCTGGGAAAGTCAAATGTGCCCAAGGGGATGATGGGTGAAATTCCTCAAAGCCAGTCCAGAAGGCTATGGACTGCTAAGCTCATGCATTAGGCCTCTACACAGACACACAAGTTCAACTTGATGTGTGTGTGATTGGAAAAGCGAGGGATGCTTGGAGACGATGAGAATTAGTGTTTAACTTCTCTGTATCTGAGCACAAGAGACCACAGAACTAGAAATTTCTTTCTGTCAGAAATGAATGTGGTTTCACGACAAAGATAATAGCGTGGGTTTTGTAGGACACAGGCCCTATTTTCTTCAGGATTATTTTCCACCTTTACACATGAAAATCGAAGCCAGAACTGAGGGAAAGTCAGGAAGATGATGCCTCCGTGGCAGTAAATATAGCATTTCTGACTGAGCTTGGGACAGAAAACACACCGAAGCCTCAATGTGTTCTTCATGTGGCATATCTATGAAGTAATCAATTTTCAAAAGTCAGTGCACAGGAAGAAGGGCAGGAGCAGGGATGACTGGGCAGGGGCACATCCCTAGAAAGAACTAAGTCATCTCATTCTTATAGATAGAGATCAAATAGTCCTCATGCTTGAAGTATCTCAAGTCCATCTGTTCTGTCACCTGTGGTACAATGTTACTAATGTGTGCTGCCCGCTTCTCACAGAGCCCATCGTAACGTAACAGTAGCACCTCCGTTATTTTCATCTTTCCTCTAGAAGATCGTTTTGAGACACAAATAGGAACGAAATGACGTTGTGTGGTCACTGAGCTACAACAAATTCTGTTGATTCTTACCAGAGAAGAAATCACTCCTTAGGACTAGTACGCAAGGGCAGAGGAAAAGATAACTCACTTTTAAAATTAATCAAAGATTTGATACTTTTTTAAAAACAACCATTTTGTAACAGCAAAAAAAAATCATCTCACTAAGTGCCCCCAGTTAATTTCCAGTGGTAGCTGTGTAACAAATTACGGAAGGAATTAACTCATTTCTTGGTAGTCTTGAGGATTATCTTAACCTTTGGTAGACATCTAAATGAAAGTATTGAGAACAACAGTTTTTGACAAGTCTGAAACACTTTGCTACGTAAGTAACAAAATCAGCTATTTGAAATCTGTTTAAGAAAGCTAGTTTTCAAAGTCCTTGTCCGTATATTATATTTCTGAAACTGTTAGTAGACTCCCAAAATGGAAATCTGTTTTCAGAACCCCTTTAAAAAATATTTTTATTAGTATATTTTGTAGTACATAATGAGTCCATTCTCTGTGGAGAGTTGGCACATGGGCATAATAGACCTTAATCCTTTTTCACCCACCCTCCCTTCCCTGTCCCTGAATCTGTTGATCTACTTCTCTTTGGTAAAACTAGCTCTCTAGATCCTAACTTGAGAGCACATACTTGCACTTATTTTCTTGGGTCACATAAGCATCTTCTTCTAAATTCCCCTTTTTAATCAGACCCATACACAATCTTGTGCCCACCTCCCCTCTGGCCTTAGGTGGCAGCCGCTAGGATGTAACATGCTGCTGGTGCTGGCTCAGCGTGCTGCTGGCCCCCCAGCCTAGCTCCTGCTCTAGGCTGTTACCTATTCAAGTTTTTCCTGCAGTACTGGAACTCTTGAACTCAGAGCCTTTCTAATTTTTTTTTTTTTTTTCTGGACAAGGTCTGGCTAAATCTGAGTTGTCCGGGCTTGGCCTTAAACCTGGAATCCTCCTGCCTCAGCCTTTCCGAGTGCCGGGATTACAGGCCTGCACCACCACATCCAGTTTCATGTTAACCTACTTCAGTATGAACAACAGACGTCGTCACTGATACTGGGACACTTTCGTTTGTGCATCTAGAAAGAAACCTCTTGCTGAGAATTTTCTAAAGTTTCCCCAAGGATGTTCTTCATTTCACTTTGCCCTTTTTCTTCTTAAACCTTTGTAGCTTGCATGGAATTGAAAAATTTCTCCAGGGCTAAAATCCAAGACTTTGATAGGCAGTCTTAGTGCCTGGGGCTCCTACGAGTTGCTACCTGTTCTAAAGCATTATAAAACTTGCCCTACAGAACAAAGAGAACCGGGCACAAAGATTGTTCTCGCCTGCTGCCATGGCGAGCCCTAGTTTTCCAGTCGCCTTTGCGTTCTCTTCTTTGTTCCCCAAGAAGTGAGGGTATAAAAGTAGGATGCAGTTTTCCAAAAAGGGCGGCTATGGTTGTGCAAACAGACTTTTCTCCTCTTGGCATCTTCGGTTGCCCTGCCCATTCGTGGCTGTCACGTCTCCGCTAGTGAACACCTTCCCTCCCCCACTCTGAAGTGATGAAGAAAATGTAAGGTTTCTGCTTGGTTCCTTGGTGACTGCTCATGCTCGTCCACCAACTCCCATAATTCAGCGTCTGTGCTGAGCTAGTTCCTTACGCCTTCTCTCAACCATCCCGTCAAGCACAGGGATGGTATGTCCAAGTGAGGGCCACCCGGGCGTCACGTTACTCTGTCGCTCCCTTCAGGGGCAGGTGAGCTGCCGTTTGGTTGGTGTCTCGTTGCTGTCAACTGGAGTCTGCGATTCAGGCTCCCAGAACCATTGGTGACCTGTTTCCGTGCCTCAGCCCTGACGCCAGCTGTCCTAGCAACCCACTGGCTGGTACTTGCCTTCGTAAAGAGAGGGCGTAGAAGTGGATGGCCTCAGTAGGGCCAAAAGGGAGTCGGCAGCCACCGTTCTCAGAGAGGGCTTTCTATTTCCCTCAGTCAAGCAGCGATCCAAGACAGACTGTCACTAAGGCTCAGGGACCATGTGGTCTTTCTGGTACAGACAGCGTCCCACGGGGAGTAATTAATGGATTCTCCAGGCACCGTGTGAATATGCTGGGCCAGGGTGTTAGGCGATCTCAGTACGTGCAATGGTATCGGACCTCCTTGTGAGTTGGGGTGATGTTCTGACTGTTTCTCAGCACTGGCCCTCAGAGTTGGGGTGTAAGTAGATAGATGCTGGGAGGGAATCGGAGGTCGAGAAAGAGAGGATGAAGGAAAACAGCCCAGAAACCCATCTTGGTTCCTCTTTTTATAAGTACCCAGTGTAAACAACTTGCTTAGTGGGCCCTGGTAATGATGCCCTGTACCCAGCATGGAGATAGAACCCACACCGTCCCTCCACGCCAAAGATAATTGGCACCAAATGGCTTCTGCCCCTTTCTGATTCTGGATGCAAATGAAATAGACCCGAGGAATATATCTTCAGGTCCCTAAACTATCTGACCTTACCTAGAGTAAGTTAAAACTGGGCAGTCTAGTCGGGTGACATTGACTGCCTTGGCTACTTTGTCCCATAGCCACTGCATTGACCACGTCCCTGGAAGGGTGGGTTTGGCTGACAGGAATACTCACTTCTGTCTGTGAAGGCTGTGATGGCAAGACAGTTTAGTTTTGTTTTCGTTTGGTTTTGGTTTTACAAAGACAGACTAGAGGCCCATCTTTGCAAAGAGAGAAAACAGAAAACCTAACGAGAGGAGTATCCCCAGAGCATTTGAGACCTAGTGATACAGAGTATGTATTGTCTTTTCCTTTGTCAATTAAATAATGTTTGTTGTCTGTTTCTTAGTTGCTCTGCTGACAGACCATACTTAAGCTGAGATAACTCCAACCATCAGAAAGCCAGTGGGATGGAGCTGAGCATTCCTAGCACCCTGTGAACATACACCAAATTCCATCTTCCACAGGGAGGATGGCGGGGTGAAAAGATCTGGGCCTCAAAATAGGAGAAATAATTTTTGAACATGAACTCTTAAGGGTATTGATCATCGAATTGAGAGCACCCTGCATTTTCAGAATGTTGGGGGATAAAGTAAATCTGTTTTGGCAGTGGTATGACTAGGTCATTATTCTCAGTTGTTGAACTGATTTAAATGATGAAAAACGCAGTGTATTCCTGGAACAATAAATAGCTGTTAGGTGCAAACTGATATTGTAGAAAATAGAAACCTTTCTTTGCTAGAAAATACTATTAATGTAGCTCTTACTCGAACACTTTAGTTTATATTCTTCACGGTGCAAGAGTAGACAGTTTCCTCATGTTGACGTGCGTAAGAGATACAGCTGATAGGAATGGATTTCACTTAGAAGATTAAAATGCTTCTGTAGGTTTGATGGTTATTGTAGAAAGAAATTCGGTAAAGGATATAATCTAGATTCATGAACTCCAGGCTTCAAAATGTCCATAACCTAGCAAGGCATACACACCCCTAGAACACAAGAACCTATTATCTGTCCCTCCTGAATTTGCTACAGAAGATCGCAAGCATAAGTGTGAATCAACTATTAATAACTAAGAAGATGGGAGTGACTGGAGCTCAGTGCAGCGGCAGGAAGATCGCACCAAGGTTGTCATCCCATCCCTGCCTCTTTCTCAGCACCTCTGTATCCTTTTCTTTGAAATGAAGACAGTTACCACTGCTGCTTTACTGCATCGGATTCCAAGGCACTTGTTCAAATAAATGGCTTTTGGAATAACCTCTTCATTCAGATCTTAGACCTGGCATTCATTAGCTGTATGTCCTTGGGGGAAAAATCATCCAAATTCTCTGAGCCTGATTTACCTCATCTGTGAAATAGGCATGACCCTACCTACCTACCCTGAAAGTGTGTCGAGATAAAGTATCTCTTTGCCCAGCGATTGTCTGCTCGTGAATGGAGAAGCTATGATAGTATTAGGATGATAAATCTCTCAGTTCACATTGACCTGTTACTGAAACAAACAGGTGAACAGTTGAAACTTGCTTTTGTTGTAAGATAGTTCCTCTGTAGCAGGATTTGTCACCAACTGTAATTGTCACTGCACTGGCAGTGACTCAGCTATGTATTAAGACCTTCTGCTTCTCTGGCATATAAAGTAATTATGACAGTGAAAGTGATGTTTGTCAGAATTCACATGCATACGCTGAGGACCACTGGAATTTTAGGTGAATTTTTTAGTATTAGTCAAACTGAAAGGCACTGTAAGTTTGGATGATACTATGGTCTTGTTGGCAAAAAAAGTGGGGAGATTCCCAAAGGCTATTGATCTGAGTGGAATTCCTAAGAAAGAAAAAAAACAAAACACATCTTGATGCGGTTACCATGTCTAGATGGTAAGAGTTAAAAATCATTTAGTCATCTGCTTTGAAATCGGAGATAGAACAAAGTGTAAAGACAGAAGCCTGCATCATCTGCCTTTTTTAGCAAATTGTCACTGAAGGTGTCCTGTAGGGTAGACACCCACAGAAGGTAAAGGAACTTTCTGTCACTAGGGGCAGAGAAGAGAAGATAGACAACTCTTTTTTTTTTTTTTTTTTTTTTTTTTTTTTTGAGACAGGGTCTCCCTTTGTAGTTCAGGCTGGCCCTGAGCTCACTATGTAGCCTAGGCAAGCCTCAAACTCAGCAATCCTCCTGCCTCTGCCTCCCAAGTGCTAGGATGCTAGACGTGCACCACCACGCCCAGCACTATGGTATGTGGTGTTGATTGCTGGTGGGCGTGAGTCACCATGCCCAGCATTCTATGTGGTTACCAGGATCGAACCCAGGACCTTGCGCTTGCGAGATAGACAACTCTTTCATACCATGCCAGTGCTGTTCCAGTAAGGGCCGACCAGGGCAGCACTTTCTGGGGTCAAGAAAACTTTTATCCTCAGACCTCTGAAGACTGAGTAGTTTTAACCAGCAAGCAAAGTGGGTGTTACCAGTTGGCTTATACTATGTAACAAGTCATCACAGTGTTTCAAAACAACAAACCTATAAACTATATTTTTTACAATTCTTTGCGTTACATCGGCCGTTCTAGTCTGACTGAACTTGCCTGGAGCTGGTTACCCTGAGATGGTCTCACACATGTGACTGTTGGGAAGATAGATTGGCTGTTGGAAAATAGGCCTGTCAGAAAGGGGAGCTGCAGTTGGGATCGCTTGTCGCCCCATAGTTTTATATCTCACGGTAGATTCATCTACTGATGTGCAGTGCTTTTCCATATCTGTTTGCAATGTGATTGCTTATTTTCTTTGGGCCACAGCAAATTAACCAATATGTTCCATTCGAAGGGTGGGAAGCTCTCGAACTGGTCTCATGGAGGAGATGTGCAAAGTTCGGAAGTAAGAAAGGACGTGGTGTTGCAGAAAACCGTGGGTGTCCTGGGGTTCCCGAGTAGAGCATGGGAGACATGTTTGGATGGTTCCAGATCATGGAGTAGCTTTTCCATAAGGCAGTAAGTCATTGGATGACTTCAAGGAGGTTAACAGTCAGATGCATAGACACGTAGTGTCATGCAAAAGGCTAAGAGAACTGAGAATTGAAACAATTCAGGGAAGTTTCCAGAGAGCTGCCGCAAGGACAGCTGGGAAAAAGATGGAAATGCTAAACCTGAGAAGAGACTAGAACTCGTGAATACTTTTGAAATGGTATGTCCAGAAAAGTTAGGGCCCTCACGGGTATGGAGAGAGAAACACAGGCTGAGGTCATGAGGACTCTGACGGGAACTGGGTGAGAGAACTCGGAACCCTTGATTTCCAGGGATGGACGTTTTTCCTCTGTGGGTCTCACCAGACTGGATTATAGATTCCAGTTCATAGCCCGGCAGGGGATGATTAAATACAATCTCTGCGAGTGCTTTCTCCTTGTAATTTTGCAGGCTCACCCCGCTGAAGACTCCTTTCTTGGCATCACGTTTCTCTCCATGGCCTCAGAAAGGATAGTTCTCTAAGGACCCCGGGGGCTCTCGAGAAATGCTTTGTAACCTGCGGCGGGACCAGTGCTTACTGGTTAATTTCCAGATCTGACCTTTTACCTACGAAGTCTAACTCTTTAAGAATACTAAAATAGAAGTGGCTGTTTCATTTCACTAAATTCAAGGTACCGAGAGTGAGAATGTGTGGTTTTCGCCAGGACAGTTGGGGCCAGGGTGATATCAGGTGGGAACTGGCAGGGTACTTTCAGCCTGCTGAGTTGTGACTAGCATGTTGAAAGTGCTTTTATAGAGAAGCATGAGAAGGAGCGTCTAAATAACTTATCACGTTTTCCTCTTTAAAGAGGAATGAGAGTCTGGACAGGGTCATGCAGGCTTCTGGAGACGGCATCTAATTCCTATTCTCTTCTTTATTCCCTACCCAAATACTGAGAATACATGGGACTGTGCAGGGAACAGGTGAACAGGAAGCCAGGCATCGTCTCGGAACAGCAGGCCTGTTGGGTCGCTCAGGTGGCCATGTTTTCTCCCCTTCGAGTTTGAACGGCCTTTTATAAAAAGGAGTCCACAGTGAGAGAGCTGCCTGGCCCGGAGAAGACGTGAAAAAGCCCAGGGCACCACCAGGACCTACAGACATTTGTTGGTGCTGAGAAACATGCCAAGCATTGTAGACGTTTGCGTCGCAGAGTCTTAAACAGTTGTGTGGAGGACTGATAAAGAGCTGTGCAGTAGGGGACCTCATCGTTCCTGGTGCCCAAATTTGGCAAGAGCTTCGTGCTCCTATGAAATGGAAATGAAAACATGGCGTGTGGTGGAATTCCTGATTCTGCTTATTTGCTTTAATGGTGGATCCTCGTATAAACACTGACTCACGGCCTTCTATACTGAAAGGGCGGTACGGTCTCCGTGCTCAGTCTGGTCTGGCTCCCGGGGCAGGGGTGGGGGGCGAGCAGGGGAGGAAAAAGCGAGCGCGGCACCCCCGTGGTTGCCGCGAGCTCCGGCTCTGTGCTTTCCTTCCTGTAGACACGCATGACCTTATGTGACTTTCCCATAAAATATTAATGAAAATAACACACTTCTCTTTATAAATACTTAGCCAATCTGTTCTAGAGGATATGGAGCACCGAGGAGGAAAATAGAATCTTATTTTTGGAAGTAGGGTGGAGACGCAGGTGCGTGGATTCCACCACCTGCATGTTATTTTCACCGAGTGTTGCTGGCTTGTCTCACTCACCTGTGCCTTCCGTGTTACCGTACACACTGGATCCGTGGTGCGGTAAAAGCCACACCGTGATCAAAACCACCTGCTGGTATTGACTTGCTTTTTGGAAATTGGTGATACATTAAGTGTGAAATTACACAGCGTCCTTGACTGACAGCTGGGGCAGTCACTGTCAGGAAGGGCCGAGGGCCGGTGCTAGGCTGATGATGGCTCCCAAGGATTCCGAGTGCCTTCTAGAGAGAGACGGGCTGCCCTTCTTAGGGATGGCGCTTTCAGCTTTTTATGCAGATTCTCTAGATAGCAACTAGATCCTTTCTCTCTGCCTCTTTTCTCTCCCACCCTCACACGTGTGTGTGTTTGCACACTTGCACACCGTTGGCATCCCCTATCAAGTGTTGCCCAGCTACAGAGCAGGGTGTTGACTGCAGTGAACGTGACAGTCTTGCGTTCAGCCAGCCGGCTGTTCCCCCTGTACGGTGTGGCCTAAGGTGAGAGCTATGGGCTGTAATTTTTGCTGATCTTGGCATAAAAGCCCCTCTGATCTAACATGCTTATCCATCTGTCTATCTATGATGTCATTTGCATATCTAGATCTCCTCACACCTAACTACTCACCATGCCAAAATCAGTCATGCCGAGCTCTGAGGCATCTATATTTATTTATTCCATCCCAGACTTAAATTACTCACGTATTACAGTTCATGCAACTGAAAGTTCAAAATTAGTTTCTGTGATGAAATTATATTATCACGGCTGGAAAGTATTGAGCGGAAAATGTGTTCATTTTCTGAGAAAATCCTTTTCAACTTTTGAGTTGTGGGTTTTTTTATTATTATTATGGCTATGAGTTTAGAGACGAGAAAATATTGAGATGAGAAAGCAGAAGAAGCCTTGTATGAAAACCTGTAAAGAAAAGTCACTGTGGTGTGGGGGAAATTTCAAAGCATCTGATTTCAGTGGTTCCTGTGTAGCCTTCCAATTGCTTCCTCTTTCTCTCCCAAAAGCCTCCTCTCAGTCCGTGCTGCTTGATTGGCCTGTGGGGAAATTGTTTAATAGAGACACAATGATCTGATAGGGAACTTGGTCACTCCAATCCCATTTTGCAAGACCCGGGGAAATGGTAGGATTGACTTTTCTTAGGTGGTAGACTCAGCCAATCCTGAGGGAGACCTTCAGGTGTCATTTCTTTAACATTGGAGACCAAGCAACTCTCTACCTCGTCGATAGATGCGGTCCATTCTGACCTATTACAGGTAACAGTTTTCCATATGAAATGACTGACAGTGGTAACCAATGTTTTTAAACTGGCATGCTTCACTGTCTTTATTTTTCCATTTTCTTGTGATACCTGTGATGAACGTTACTGTCTCCAGTGTATTTTGGTGTCCAGTTTAGGACCGTTCCGTACCCTGTCCATCCCTCCATCCCAGACCTCTTTTCTTGCAAAGTTGAACAAAGACTCATAAAATAGTAACCTCCCATTCTCTTCACCACCATCGTATGGCAACAACTATTCCACTTCCCATTTCTATAACTTTGACCAAATATCTCTTATGAGGTGAATCATGCAGTATTTATCTTTTTGTGGCTGGCCTTATTTTACTTAGCAGAACGCCTTCCCATTTCAGCTGTGCTGTGGTCTATGTCAGGATATCCTTTTCAAGGCTGAACAGTTTGATCAGATCGCCTTTTGCTTATTGGTTCATCCATAGGTAGACACATGACTTGCTTCTACCGCTCTGCCTCTTGTGACTGATGCTGCTGTAAACGTGTGTGTGCAGACCCCTTCATTCTCTTCACCGGCTTTCACACAAGGCCTTGTTACATTCAAATGCTGAAGAGAGACATGTTCCTCATCTCTTTGGGCTTTATTTTTAGGGGAGAACTGCAAGGCCTCTGCATAATGGTATTAGAAGTATCCTCTTTGCTTCCAGCCTCTTACTGCACAGCCTGAAGTGTGACTGGTTGCATTTAGTGCTCAAATACCATGCAAAACTCACAGCTTGGTGGGCTGGGGATTTAGCTCAAGTGGTACTGCACCTACCTTGGAAGCACAAGGGCCAGAGTTGAATCCCCAGTATTGCAAAAAAAAAAAAAAAAAAAACTTTTCAGCTTGTTTTGTATTACAATGCAAATGATCCTGGGAGGATCAGAGGTCCCAGAGAGGCTGTTAGCACCTTAGTATAAATCAGTTTAACCAGATCCTGAGACACTTTCTCTGCCCTCTGCCCAGTTCCTGACTGCTCTTTATTGCAATTATGCTTTATAATTTTGCAAACCACTGTATTGAATTTCCTTATATTTCCCTAGTCCCAATAGAATAGAAGTTTCTTAAGAGCAGGATTCTTGTATCATCTATGTTGGTTTGTATAAGGCCCTGATGAAATGTTACAGACTGTTGTAAGCTGTTCATTAATTTATGGAACATTTATAGAGTGCTCACTCTGAACCTTAAATCACGCCTTTCTAGAAAGTCTGAGGAGCTACTGGTCATCTGTCCGCAGTTCTGGCAGATTTACCTTTGAATGTAACTTCCTGCACTTAAAGATGCAAGGACTTTGTCCCAATGAGTGAGTGAACATCTCGGAGGTTTTAGCCTCAAATACACCCAAGTTTTACTGCTTCCTTTCAGAAGAAACACCACTCGAAGCCAGTTTTGTCCTTCTATTTGAAAGGAGAATGAAAATTCAATAAGCATTTTCAAGCAGCATTGCAAACTACTCTGGTTGCCCTGAATTTGTTTTCTTTGATGGAACATTTAATAGATACACAGAATATACAGTGAATCTATAAATTTTAAAACGTTGGAGGGCGGAGAAGGGAATTGAAATGTGTTATGTACATGTTCCAGTCTCATACACTGAATGGAATCATTACATACTACAAACATATAGTAATGAAAGTCAAGTGAAAGTTTTTAAAACTTTAACCAAAAAATTATTACACTAAAAGACACATTGTCATCAATCCAGCTTCAAAATTCTCCCTCTCTTTAAATACACTTACCCCATAGTAGTTGAAATTTCCTGAAGCAGTTCTAGACCTCTTTCGTGTCTTTATGTAATGTGATAAAAAAATACAATCGGGCCAGGGATTTTGTTCAGTGGTTCTGGCACCTACCTCACAAGCACAAGGTCCTGAGTTCGATCCCAGGTAACCACACACCACAGTGCTGGCTGTGGTGGCTCACACCTGTCATCCCAGCACTCAGGAGGCGGAGGCAGGCAGGAGGATTATTGTGAGTTAGAGGCCAGCCCTGGGCTACATAGTGAGCTCAGGGCCAGCCTGAGCCTACACAGTGAGACTCTGTCTTTAAAAAAAAAAAAAAAAAAATCATTGGCACTGCTGAGTGGCATCCGGTGGAAAAGCAGGCTCATAAAAATAAGACGTGTCTTCAGCGTATTCGTGGGATCTGATAACTGTGCAACGTGTGGCTCTTCCCCCAAGTCACAGCGTCCCTGAGGCCTACACATCGGGAAGGATTTGGACATCAGGACAGCACAACTAAAGACACTCAACCAAGACTTGGCAACTGCTTCCTGAGGTCCCAGGGTGATGGGACTTTAGGAAAAGTAGGGAAAAGACGTTTAGGGAAAGTAATAGCAGCGCGTCATTTACTGTAACACGTTTTTAAAAATGTGAAATTCGCAGCATTTTGATGACACTGTGCACGTGGTTAGCGGGACACCCCTTCCCGGGACACGGGGGAGGCGCCGTCGGTGAGTGTGCTTTGTGTGGACTCCCAGCCACCACTAACAACGCGCAGTGTGTGGGAGCAACTCCTGGCCCGGGGACCGCAGGCACGTTCATCCTGGTCCCCCCGACCGTGAACCTCACAGTGTCTCTCTAGGAAAACACAGCTCAGGACCAGAGGGTGGCGCCTCCCCTGCGCAAGGCAACAACTAGTCCTAAACCTGAATTAGCACTTTCGGCATTGGTCTCAGAATTTTAAAATTCGAAGTGATCTTACTATAAAGGAGATAAATGATTCAGTTTATTGTCATTGTTCTCATTACTATCATTCCCTATTTAATAAAAAGTTACCAGAAATACTCAAGCACTTGGTGCCTTTCCAAAGAGCACATCCATATTTTATACAGAACAGGAAAAACTAGAATCTTCAATCTTTTTTTTTTTTTTAAGCAATCATTTAGCTTCTTTTATCAGACGTGCGGACAGGATTATGGACAGGTAATAAAGTTCAAAATGAGCTGTTTTCAGTTTTTCCTTCTGGTTTTTTTCATGAAAAGCCATTGGAGATGCCTGAACAGTGAGCTATCACAGAGAATCCATGCCCGTTCAAAGGACAAATGACAGAGGACACTGGACCGGAGGCTCTTCCTGAAACTGCTCACGGAGTGAAATTGCCAAGCTTGGGAAGGAAGATACATTAAAACGTTGCCCCTGGGGCGACGATTCTGTCAGCCAGGAGCACTCTGCCTGTCCGTGCTCGGGCTGGGACGCAGAACAGCAGTGTGGCTGGATGAGACCCGACGTTAAATCCTGCCGTCAGCAGCTGGGCCGCGGATCTGTGTAGTTTCTTGGTGGGAAATACGTCTCAGCTGTGGAGTAACTATGATTCATACTAATTCCTGGTCATGGTATTTTATTATCTTCATAAATAATTTGCATCACGAGGCATTCTGCATATCCGTGCGCTCTGATAATTTTAGCTAGGGTTTTTAAAAATAACAAACTTTAGAATAGACTAATCAAGAAACCTCCTCCGGAGCTGAGGAAAGCAAGCACGAGTGGTGTGGGGGGGGGCGGAGCGGCGCTCTCTACCCCGGCACTTTCCTTTGCTCCTGCTTGTGCTGCTCTTGAAGTTACGCTTTGTGACCTTAGCTCTTTGGAATTTGCATTCCCTTTTTTTCCCTTGTGCATCAGGATGTGGCTGTTGAAGTCATTTCTGTAATGAGAGGTTGCACCACACTGATGCAAAGAAAGCGTTTGGGCCGCATGTTGGCTTGTCTGCTCGCAACAGAATGTTACTGAAAAGTTGAATTACGAGATGGAAAGAGCATTGATGGTTTTCATTGAAAAAAAAAAATTCCTCTAACAGCTTGAAGAGGAGTTGAAGGTACAAACCAGCAACCTGAAAGATCTGCCGGGTTGGTGGTGCCTGTAGACACGCACCACTGTGTCCCCTTCGGTGTGTTTTCTTGAGGATATTTTCTGCTCGCATGTACAGATAAATTCATGTCATTGTCCAAAAAAATGGAATCTTAATCATACAGCTCTTAAACCTTGTATCGTTTTAAAATGTGTTGTCTGCGTCTTCCTGTGTAGACAGAGACCTTTAAACCAGGACCGGGGGGCGGGGCGGTCGTAGGCTTTGCCAGTACTTGGACACAGTGACCTTTGGCCCCGCCAGCTGTGCCTGCCCTCTCCTCCCTGCCTTCTCTCTCTGTTCCACTGGTATTGGCAGCACGGATCTCTCGTACCATCCTAAATATGATCCGATGAGAAACGGTGGAAGGAGAAATCTAGGAACCCTCCGCGATAGAGTTAGCCTCTTGGGTTCCGCCTCCCACTCGGGATGCGTGAGAAATGATTAGTCTTCCCTCTCGGCATCCTTGGCGGTTTACCACCCTTATCCTGGAAGTTTACTTCTTCCCGGAGTCCCTGTGCCTTCTGTTTACCTTCCCTGGTAGCTCGTGACCCCGGACCTCACCGAGGCTGGGTTCCCTTGTCTTTCCTGGCCTTCATGGGTGGGTGCTTGTCTATGATTCAGGTTCCCTCGTGGCTTTTCTCAGTTGTCCGGAATGATCTGCCTCACCTTGTATTCGTTCGCACTCCTACTCCTGGCCTCCCTGACACACCTGTCTTTGCCTCCAGTGATTTACTAACTGGCGGTCCTTGTCTTCCCAACAAACTTGACCGGGCCCTGACCACACACCCCTCCCCAGTGCCTCACCTTTGGAATCCGTGTCCCGCCAGAGTCTGACCAGTAAAATCTTCCCCTCTGGTACTTGTGGCTCTGACGGGTGTCTGGATGGTTGGGGGTGAGGAGAGGAATCTCTAAATAGCTGATAGTGCAGTTTTTTTTTTGTTTTGCTTTTTAATTAACCAGCTTTTTAAAAGAGCAGTTTTGAGTTTACAGAAAAATTGACTGGAAAGTACAGAGAGTTTCCACATCCCAGCCTCTTCTCTTCCCAGACTGTTACTAACCTCTTGCGTGGCACGTTTGTTAGACTGAGTGATGAACTACTATTGATAAATTAACAACACAGTCCATAGTTTGCACTAGTATTTGGGCTTTGTTGGGTATGCTTTTAGGGGTTGTAACAAATGCATGATATATTTGTCACCCTAAATAAGTTGACCAGCCTGAAAATCTGCTGTGTGTCCCTCCCTCCCCTTCAACCCCTGAATCCATGGGCTTTTTACTATTTCCATAGATCTGTCCTTTCTACAGTGGCAGATAGACTCATGCAGCATGTGTCATGTTCAGGCAGCCTAGCATTATTAGCCAGTTCCTCCCTGCCTTGGTGTAGGTCATTTCTTTTTGGCACATGATAATTCCATCCTAAGACGTACTACAGTTCATTTACCCACTCACCGAGTTTTGGCAATTATGGCTGCAGCTGTTCTAAACATTCTTGTACCTGTTGGATTTTCACGATTGCTGGATCATATCATAAAATGGTTTTTTTACAGATACTAATTCACAAAGTTATGTTTGTAACACATTAAATATGTTCAACATGGGGACTTGGCCTTTCTACATGTAGCATCTTGACCCTTTTTACTTCTCCTTCCCACCCTCCCCTATCTCCAGGTCCCCTTTTCATCTCCATAAAGCATCTGCCTGTTTAGATTCCTTTGGAAGCTGCCAGTATGTCTTCCAACATGACTGTACCATCTTGCCTTCATACCAGTGATACGTGAGAGTCCCTGTGTTGGGCACTCTTGTCCCCGATTGCTGTTGGCTGTGTTTTGGATTCTGGTCATTTTTGTAGGTAGATAATAGTACTTTATCGTTGCTTTGATTTGTTGTTCCCCAATGACTTTGGATGTGCGCCATCGTTTGCACATGCTTATTCCCTGTCTGTATAACTTCCTTGGCGAGGTGCCCACTCAGGTCTTTTGTCCAGTTTCTATTGGGTTATTATTTACTGGTGCAGCTTTTCCTCACCCCTATGCCTGGCATATTTCTCTTTCCTATCAAGTCGATGCCCACTGCTTGGTTAGATGTTGTGGCCCTTGGATAGATGCTCTCCTGCTCTGCTCTCTGGCTTCTAGAGCATCCTCCACCCCTCAGATGCTCAGTGAACGCCAGCTTCCCACACCAGTGCTCAGCACAGGTTTCCCTGATGTCAAGTTTCTGTACCTTCTTCCGTCCGCTGACCACCTCTTCCCATGTGTAGAACTGGTACCCATTTCTCTGTTCTCCGGAATGTGGTCGTTCTGCTTTGTGTATCCATCTGGTTGTTACACTATCCAAGCTCCTGCACAGAAACCAGAATCAGGAGTATAGAAAGCAGAAGCTTGTGTGATACAATCACCACCCTACAGTCCATTTTGGAGTCTTAACTGGTGGGACAACAATCCCTCCTTTTCCAAGGGAGACATTCTCTGTGGATGCCTGGGCCTGCTGATGGTACCAAGTCCAGTAGATACCATACTGTTTTCTATTTATTTATGACTATGATCATTTATAAATTAGGAAAAGTAACAGCTGATATTACAATACAAATTATAACAATATACTATAATAAAAGTTATTTAAAATTTGAGTTATTCCGGAATTTTCCCTTTATATCTGGACCGTGGTTGACTGGGTCACTGAAACTTCAGGAAGGGGACACCACAGATAAGGAGAAACTACTAGCAAACAAAGAAATGACTTGATCCTTTTGTGTTGATTTCTAAATTTTACTGTCTGCTGTATAAATAGAAAGCACTTTTTAAAAATGTTTCTGATACGTGTTTAGTTCACCTATGGACTACAAAGATTTTCTTCATCTTGCTGAGCTACTAAAAGCACTAAGCCTGCAGTAACAAGCAAAATGAGAAGTACATAGGAATCTGTATGCTATACTAGGAGTCCTATGTACCGTGCATGCCGTGGTGATTAGAAGGGGGGAGGAAGTCCGTGTGTACTGGAGACATTTCTAGGTGATACCAGGCTCGACGGGCCAGTGTGTTCCCGATCCAGCAGGAAGTCCTGTATAGCCCCAGCCCTACAGCAGCTGCAACCCCTTCGACCCCAGGGCGCTGCAGATATTTCAGCATTTTGATCACTTAGCTGGTGTAGTGATGCCTCTGCCTCGGTATTTTTTTTTCTTTCCTTTTTTTTCTGGATGTACCTCTAGAGGGAGCACATGAAAGCCCAGAGCACACACTAACATTAGAAGGAATGAAAAAAATGTCTTGGAATTCAAAAGAATCCAGCTTAGAGGGGAGGGGTTCCTGTCAGCTTGGCGCTTGGCCCTGTCTCTACACCGTAAAAGGGAAGTAGCTCGAGGCACATCTGGTTTGAAGCTGGTCCCATCTGGTACTGCTTACACACTTCTACCTAAAAGTGTATGTCCTGTTATTTGTCCTTTGTTGATACTGATGCTCATTGTGGAGAAGATGAAACATGTCGTCAATATTAATAAATATCTGCAAATCAAAAAAAAATAGGAATTGTTAATGCCGAACGTGGTGGCTCGGGCCTGTCATCCCAGCACTCGGGAGGCAGGGACAGGAGGATTGCTGAGTTCGCGGCAGCTTGCCTGGGCACCACAGTGAGCTCAGGGCCAGCCTGAACTACAACGCGAGACCCTGTCTCAAAAAGCAAAAAAAAAAGGAATTGTCAATAACCATGTGACTAACTACCTTGAAAACATTGTTCGGTGCTTGTCACTTTGGGTCACACTTCCCGGAAACAACTAACAAGAACTACTGAGCTACCTGGTAGTGTTACAGTAAGTGATTTAATTCACGAGGTATACATGGTCTCTTGATTGAGAAATACGGTTTGCTGCTAAGAGGAGATGTAAATTTGTAGTGGACAATAGAGCTATTGTGTGACCAACAAGTGACAGGAGTACGTTATTGTTACTATCGTTGTTACAAGAAGGAACCTGCCTGCTCTGCCCTGGGTCGGTTCTGGGTGGATGGAGACAGGTTTCCAAGTTGGTGTTTGGTACTCTTTGTCCTTTGAATTGTTAAGGACAGATGGAAATGAAGAAAGTTACTTTTCATACGATTTATAAAATGCATTGTTTACACTAATCAAATCCTCAGAGCGGCCCGGCTAGCTCAGTCAGTAGCGCATGAGGCTCTTAAAGTCCTCAGAGCAGTTCTTGAACAATTACTTCTCTTTGTTCTCTTAAGTGATGAAACTGATGCTGTGAAATGTTAGTGCTTATGTCAGATTAGGTAAGTGGCAGTTTCCACAGCCAGAATTTGAACCCAAATATCTTAATTCTCTGCCTTGTGACGTCAAGGACTTTCGTCCACACCAACTGTGATAAAAAGTTTTAACAAGACTGCTCTAAAGATGAAAGCACTTCAGCTAGCATACTCTCCATGTGCAAGTGAGAATGATAAAGTTGAGAGAGGAGTGCTTAAATAAGGTAGACATTCTTCGATTCTCTTGAAAACCGAAGCAGTCAAAAGCAGGTTTAAACTAGTTTGAATCTCTACGTTCTACATCTTGAACTTGCAAATTGGTAGGGGTGTTTTAATGTGGATTAATTGTCTATAGGAGTTTTGAAAGGTAAAATCATAAGGCATAAACCTGCCCATGAGTACCATACTTGGTGTAGGGCAGGGAGGCGAGACTACATGAGTACTATTGCAAACGAGGGGCAGGAAGAGGCAGGTTTATGTAGCTACTTAAATTCACTTGGCGCCATCTTTTTGACAGGAATCCTTCAGAACCTGACACTGGCACAAGACGTGTGTAAAAACCAGTATTGCATCGTTCTTCCTTTCCTGCCCTTTCATCTGAATGATCTGTTGCTTGGTCTGTTCCGGTTCTGACTCACGGTGAATTTTGGAATACCATCTTACCTGTTAGCGCAGTTCAGGCCCTTGAACCCAGGACCTCTGGCATGCTAAGCAAGTACACTACGCTGAGCTACAACCCAGGCCCCTTTTAGAGAGCTGTTAAATTTTTTCCTCTGCTAAGTGAAACACACAGCCATTGGGACATAAGAGGAACACTTGTAAGTAACCCCTTTTGGCTGTTAATCTCACACTGTCTACAGAATCCAGAAGGGTTTACTTTCTGATGAAAAATAACTCCTTAGTAGCTATGGATTCTGAGCTGCATTTATAAAATCTGGACAGCATATATTCATCCCCTCATTAAGCCGCCAAATATTTGAATGCCAGCAATTTGTCTCGCACAGGAGAGGGGGGGGGACCCATAATCCCTGCCCCCAAGAGACTCACACACTGAACTCTGATGCTTAATTTACCAAACATCTTATTTGGCCACGGAATTCCCGAACTTCTTTGCACCCTTCCCCTTGAGCGAGCAGCCATCCGTCTTTCTCCTTAGTCTCCTTGTGCAGCCATGAGAGCTGTAGAGAAAAGAAAAGGAAATCTCAGAGTAGCTTGACGCTGGGCCCCTCGGGTGAACTACCCCAGTGACGCTGCCGGGGACACAGCGCCTAGAACATTTTCCATACATAGGAGAAATGGATCTTGCATCTTAGCAAGACAGAGAGAGCAAGACTAAAGATAGAACACGGGGATGACAACCTTTTAACCTTTTCAACAACTGTGTTTCAGTTCGGCTTGTTCCTGTTTGCCTCGAGGGCTGGGAAAAGAAGCGAGAGAACTCTTAATTATGAACTCCACGTTTCTTTCAGCTATACTATTTTCAATCCTGTGTAATTTGTACAGCTAAAGTGGCAAATGCCTGCTTTTCAGTGTGAGGAGAAGGTGCCCCCATTTAAAAAGTGACTTTGATTTAAACAAAAGGAAAATTCCCAAGGGCCTGCTGACTCGTGATTTGTAAGTATCAGGAGAGCCATCTCCTCTCCTTTGGGCTGCCCCATGGTGGGCAGCCATTCTGTGAGCCCTCGGTCCCTCCGCCCCACACACCTCCGCCCCATGCTGGGTTTGTCTTCTGAAGACGGACTGGTACACAGCAGAGCAGTAAGGTGGGCATCAGCATGGTTGGGCGTCCTGAAGAGCCTCCCTCTCTCCATGATGCTTGGAATAGGGCTTGGATGTATTTCCCCACTAAAAAGGTCCATCCCAAGGCTGGGCTTCGACCCTGCTGCTGCAGGAGCCTGCTCAGCATTTCTTATAAGGTCCCAATAATGGAAACTATGTATTGAGCAGTTAATATGGCGCTAGCTGAGTTTGACGTGTTGGGTGTTTTTAAATAAGGAAACTCTTAGCATCTCCATGATGATACAAGAACCTCACTGGAATGGATGTGACTCAGCGTAGAATCTCTTAGAGGAAGAGGGGCCGCTTTCCCTCTGGTGGACAGAGCTCTTTCTACTCTGGCCACATGCTGGACCGAGCCATTGCCTTGACCCCAAATGTGGAGTAAAAAGAGAAAAGAGGGAAGCTGAGTCAGCTACATTCCTTATATCCAAGTATTTGTTACCATGTAGGGGGAGAACTCTGTAAGGAGTAGTTGTGGGTTTTTTCCTTTATCTTTTCTTCCCCACATTTAAGCATTTTCTAGCCATAGCTATCATCACCCACGTGTACCAATGTCCTCCACTGTCTTGGTGGTTTACAAATAGTTTTAGTGGCAACGTTTTCAAATACAGTCTTATCAGAGACCTCAGTATATAAAATGGATAAGGAAACTTTTTGTCAGCATAATGTACATTAGATATCAGCACATAGTGCTGACTTACAAGATTTACTACCTAAAGAACAATAAGCCTTTGTGACGAGCATAGAAATCTGAAATGAGTTCGGATGACAGCTGCGGTCTTTCTAACTTGGGTTTCCAGTGTATTTCCTTTTGTTGTTTTTAATTCTGTTATACAGTATTGAGAAAATCCTGGTTTCCTGAAGGAAAGAATTGCAAATAATAACTGGGTATTTTCTTTTCTAAAAAGTACTTACCTTGCAGTTTCAGGACTTTTTTTTTAACTTATCCACTTAAATCTTACTTGCTTAGAACAAAAGGAGGAGTAGAAATGGCTTGTTTCAAAGTGGAAGCCATTAACAATATGCACAAATTTGCATTTTTAGTTTGATAAGCCTGCAGTCCGGGGAACCAGTAATAGCGTCCTCCTGTCTAAATCTTTTCAAATTTATAACATTAATGAGATTCTCACTGATGTCTTTTCAAAAGCAGAAAGAAGCCATGTATGGTGGAACACACTTGTAATTCTAGTACTCTAGGAGGCTGAGGCAGAAGGATCTCAAGTTCAAGCCCAGACTAAGCAACTTAATGACTTAGGAAGACCCTATAACTATAGATAGTGAGAAGCCCCTGGCTCAATCCCTATTACTTGCTTCTGCTGCAAGAAAGAAATTGTGAGGATCTTTTGCTTTAAGAAGGAACACACTTTGTTCCGCAAGACGGGTTCCAGCCTGCCCTTGGGATTTCTCCACTGACATTTGCCCACCATAATCAGTACCTCGGATGGTTCCGCGCCCACCGTTCAGTGGTGTAAGACCATCTGTGCTGCACACTGAGTTCTCTACACCCAGGTCCACTCCGACTCCCTGTGTGGCATCGCCAGTAATAACTGTGATGTAGCCGCGTCCTGCCCAAGCGCTCGTGTGTGAAACTTCGTGAGAATCGTGCAGAGCACCTAAGTGTCCGTGGCTAAGAGGAAAGAGAGAGCAGGGCTGCGGCCTTTCTCGCTGACAGCTGTCAGATCCCTGCCTCTGTGGTGATGGGGCTTTGGGAGTCAGCCATGGCGTCCTGGCAGTGTGGCCTAGCAGTGGCCTCCTCGGTGTTAGAATAGAAATGTGTTTATTTATTTTTGACACAGGGTTGCAAAGCCATTAAATTGCACAGGCTGGACGTGAACTTCCAGTCTTCCTGCCTCAGCCTCCCAGAGTGCTCGGACTATAAAGGTATACCACCACATCCTGCTCGGAGAGCGAGGTTTAAGGGTAGAGTGACTTCCTGTCACAGTGCATCATGCAACCAAGAGCGCTTTAGAACTGAAGGGTTGTTTTGGGGGCCAGGGTTCGGATTCCCAGGTGCAGAGCTGGTGGAGACTTTTGCTCTTGCACTGCTATCTAGCTCAGTGGTTTTTGAAGTTTACTACGAGTGATGATAACTGCACAGGATGCTATCAACGAAGCCTTCTCCGCTATTGTCAGTGGGTGACTTAAGGGACTTTTATTCACTCGATGCACACTCTGAGCAAGACTCCTGTGGGTGCTGAGGTTGGAGCTCTGAATTCTGTTCTTGGTTAGATAAATAAGACGGTGCAATGGCAGCTACGATGGGGCTCTGAGGCTAATGCAAAGTAAGAGAAGGTGAATCAGAGTTGGAGGAGGGGGCTGTTCCGATAGACAAGGTGATCAGGGAGTGGGAGTCTGAGCAGAGGTGTGAGGAGGGGAACACGTTTGTCATCTGCCAGAGGGGCATCCTGCTAGGAAGAGGATTGTGCGTGGAGAGGAGAAAGAACGCGGATTCCAGTGTGTTGGACAACAGGGGAAGAAGTATAGGGAGAAAAGGAGTAGGGCTGTCAGACAGGTGAGACTGGAGCATCCAGGGCCTCCCAAGCTTCGAAACGGGTGAGGATTGTGGGTAGAGGTTACCAAAGAGCTTGAGTGGAGGTTGATTAATATCTTAAGACCTTAAAATCTCGAGGATGACTCTGCCCCCACTTTCCGCTTTGAGTGGGAATCGGAGACCATAACTCCTGCATTAAGTGAACACATAGGGCTTTTTAAAATCACAGTTAATGGTGAGAAATCCAGTTTTAAAAATGAAATGCAGATGCTCTGGATCTTCTTGGGTTCTTAAATGCGTACAAGAGCTACATGCTTCGATGCAGATTAAATTGGAAATCCTATATAAAGGAGGCTTCGAAGGCTGACTAGCATCTTAGTGAAGCTGAGCGCTAAGTGCTGCTTCTGTCCTTTCTGCGCTCCTGTTCCTCACCAACGCTTTACTCTCGAGGGCTGCTTCTGATTGTCGCCGTCCTGGTGAGTTGTGTTTTCTTACTGGAGAATCAGTCATTCTACACTCTCCTGCTTCCAAGGATTGGTACTTTGATCAGAAAAATGTATGTTCTTTATGGATCAGGTATCTTCCTTTTGAAAACAATACCTGTGAGTCAGGAAATGTTACAGATTTGATGTGATAAAAGGGCCTTTTCCTGCTTACAGCTTTGCTTTGTCTGCTCTGTCACCAGCCTCCGTCACCCTTGCAGAGACATATTTTGAGCTTCATTGGGCTTCTGTGGCTTATTAACCACGAGGACCCAGCAAGCTTTATAACGTCACATAATACATTTTTACAGGATGCGTACTTATTTGTATATGACACCAGGAGGGATCTATTTTATTGTAAACCATAGCAGGTAAAGGATGTTTTAGGTTATTGGAGGCTTCTTCTACCAGGAGAAGTAAATTTTAAGTTCCATTGCTTAAAAGCCTTTAAAAAGAGAAATGATGTATTTCATGCAAATGAAGCTAAACAGTATACAAAAGGCCCACCTGCAGAGTATATTTTAAAATGCAGTTTTCTGTGCTCACTTCGGCAGCACATATATTAAAATGCAGTTTTCTAAGTTTCATTCCTAGGAATTCCGATTCAGAACTCTGACCTGAGCAGACTTTAAAAAGTACCCCATGTAGACTGATGTAAGAAATGTGATATGTATTTATTTTAATTTAATTTTGTAGTAATGAAGATTGAACCCAAAGGCACGATCCCTAGCTATATCCCTAGCCCTTTTCTTAACTTTTTGAGATAAGGTCTAGCTAAACTCCCCGGGCTGGGCTCAAATTTGTGATCCTCCTTCATGGCTGGGATGTGTGACCTTCAAAAAGTGCCTCAAATCATATGTGTAGAAAACTACATTTGAGAAAGACTGCTGAATTTCCGAAGTAGAGAAAATGGTACAATGAGTTCCACATTCCCATCACCTTATCTCAATAGCCATCAACATTGCAAATTCCAAGTAGCATACCCTCTTTAAGATTTTAATGTTTATATAAAGCACTGGGAATCTTTTCTTCTATGAAAGCACACCCTATCATCGTACCAAAAAGTAACCACTCTTTAGTATCCTCAGTTTACCAACTGAGTTCATGTTTTCCCACTAGGTTAATAACTTTGTCTCTGTGGCTGGCTTTTCTTCTTAGTTTATTTAAATTGGGGATTCAAATAAAGCTCATTTTCATCTCGCAGTCCATTTCCATCTCGAATCCACCTTCACCTTTCCTGTGCTGCGATACTTGCTGCTGAACACCCAGGCGTTTCACCTGAGGGAGTCGCCCGCCATCCAGATCTGGACATTGCATCCGTGGTTTGCTGTTTCTGTGGCCCCTGAACTTCTGGGACTCGCTTGGACGCCCTAGAGATAGGGTTAGGTTCTGTCTTCGCGCTTTCCGTCAGTGCTGTGTTGTCTTGGCTTCGCGATCTGTTGGGAGTGGTGTCTCCTTTTGCTAAACGTGTGATCTATCGGAGGTTGTAAACAGTAGTTTATTCTTTATTGATTTAGCAGAAACCATTGTCCACAAAGGGAAACCTCCCCGCATGTACGGTTTGCTCCATCAGTGCTTCAGGATTTATGCAAACAGCGGAGCAAGTGCTTGATTCTTTTCCTTACCTTCCCAGCTCACTGATTCATAGTGTTCTCTGAATTTACATTTTAAAATTTTCCTGTGAAGGAAGTTACTTTTCTGTCTCTCCCCGTGATTCCCCTTCCTGATATGCAGAGCGACTCTTCCCTGGGCACCTCTTCAGTGTGGCCACCTAGTCCTTTGCACCCATGCTGGCTGGCTTGACAGCCCCCTTTCTTTCTGCTTGTATGGTCTACCCTCGACTCACCTGGGACATTGCCTGCCTTAGAAGTGGGAGCCACATATTTCCTATGGAGACCTGGGTCCTTGTCCTGAGAAATGGTATTTGGGAGACTGCGGGCTGGCCCAGAGACGACTCGTGACAATGGGATTTGTCCTGTTGCTTAGCTTCCCGGCTGGGAAGCATGGCTGTAAGTCTGTAGCTAGAGGCACACTGCATGTATCTGTATTCTCAGATAAAACGCATCAGGAGTTAATGCTAATGCACCACAAGTCTACTTCATTTTATGTCTACGTTCCCTTTGAGACTGAAAATAGCACCCTCATTCACAGAACCACAAGTTACTTATTTGTTTCATCTGTGCTGCACTCAGCAAAGATTTCCAAAGCAAAATGACATGGACATGAGAGACAGAAAGTTTCCTGCAAACCTCTTAGGTTTGTTGAGTTTTGTGTTGTGTTACCGATGATGGACCGAGAGAGAGAGAGAGAGAGAGAGATTACCGTGTTGTGGGGTCACTGAGAGTAGCTCCTTTCTCTGTGTTTATGCCAATGACTAGAAAATATCATCTAATATTTTTAAAGATTTCCTTTTTTTATTATTCTTTGGGAACTGGAGATTGAACCCAGGGCCCTGCACACACTACACATGTGTTTTACCACCAAGCTGCACTCCCAGCCCTGGGTATATATTTATTTATTTTATTTGAGACTTTCAGAAAACTATTCTTGTTCAATATTGGCATGGAAATACTTACATTTTCCTCAAATCAAAATGCAAAACAGGATCAAGCCACTAAATTCTGTTTTATCACTATTCTTTGTGAATCACCATCTTTATCGATAGCCTTTCATTTTCAATGTAAGGAATTATGTTTTTAGATAGGCTGTTACATCTTTTTCCTCTATCAGGTATGTTTATGTTAATTTCCTAACATAATACCCAGAATGCCCTTCCCTCTTTCCTTCTACTGTTTATTGCCTGAGCAACATTGAAATTGAAAAGGGTGCTTTTCACCCTTCCTCTCTGGAGGTGGGGCCTGGTTGGGAGAGGCGGCCACTGGGGAGGGGCTGTGGCCTGGAAGCGTGTACTCCTCCCTCCATTCTCTTTCCTGTCCATCCTCATTCTCTGTCTCTGTTTTGCTCTGTGTCTCCGTCTCTGTTTCTGACTGCCATGATGCGAGCACCTTTCCCTCCTCCAGACCCTTCCACCACCCCGTCTCTGCTTTGGAGCCAACCGCCATGGACTACATCCTTTGAAAACCGTGTGCCAAAATAAACCTCTCTTCAAGTTGTGAGTGGTGGATACTTTGTCTCAGTGATAGAAAGCTAATATATTTGATTTGGAAATTTTTAGGTCACTTTTTCAAGAAATACTGTACGTTCAAAGTTTGTTTCTATGTATAGAAAGTGTATGTGGTTGACAATAAGTATTTTCTATTTCTTCTTCAAAAAGCTCTTATTTTAATGCTATTCTGATTTCCTTTCCCTTCCTGTGGCTTCTGTTTTCTTCTTGATGTGAGACTCCTGCAGTCCATTTCCATGTACTCCTCAGGCACTGTCCCATGGAGTCCCTGTCGTGTTCGTTCTCACTGAGTCTTTACTACCCAAGGGTTTTCACTGACATCAAACTGCTTTCTAATGGTCCCTCTCTACCCAAAGACTGCTGTTCCACAGTCACTTCTGTCACTGAGTGTTGCCGGCCTGATTTGTGCTCCTAGTTCTCTTCTGTTTTCTCGGTTTCTCAGAGCTCTTTTGAAGTCAAGGTTTCCATCTGTTCTGTGGGTATGTCTCTGTGGTGAGACTGTTGGGCTGATTTTGTATCTCATAATAACTGTGCACTGGATTTGACCACAATCCTATTTTGTTACTCATTCTTAAGTAAAATTAGTTTTCCTATATTTTGAGGGGCCGGGATGGGCCAGAAAAATCTCCAGAATTCCCTCTTGTGTTGCTTCCGTGAAACAGTGACCTGAGGTCCATCTCCCCACAGCTCTGCCTTCTCTGCTTCCTTTTCCCTCCCTGTGGTGGGACCGCGGCTGTTGTGTTCAATTTGGATTCTAGTCTCCAGCTTCCCCTCAGAGTGGTTTCGTTGGGAAGGAAGCTTGTTTTACTGGTTTTGAGAGTTTATTGGCTCCAGACCACTGGCTGTGGCTTGAATGTGTCCCCCAAAGTTCACGTTTGGAGACTTACTCCAAACAGTGCAGCTGTGTTGGAAGGCAGGACCTCCAGGAAGTGACTGGGCCTTGCGATCTCTCCTTCCTGAGTGGATTCGTGCTGTCACTGCAGGAGCAGGGTAGTTACTGCATGCGGGGCTCCCAGAAGAAAGGGTACATCTGTCCCTTTTCACCCTTCCTCTCTGGTCCCCCCTCCCTACCGATCCATCTTAGGATGAGGTGGTCCTTGACCTTGGACTTCATGGCTTCTAGGACTATAAGAAGGGAGTTTCTGTGCATTATAAATTACCCAATCACAGGCATTATAGCAACACAAAGTAGACTAAGCCACCACCAGGGCACCTTCCTATGGTCCCTGGCCCTCCCCCTACGAGGTGGGTTCTATGGGACCCCTTTCTGTTTGCTGCTCTTATGAACAAAGTAGCTCGTCCACCTGCTTAGCACTCAGGCCTCTTCGGAGAGCTGGGGGTCCCCCGAGGCCAGGCCCTCAGATGTCTGCTGCTTTCCCTCCACCTTTCTCCCAAACCTGTGCTGGCCCTGCCGCTGTACATTAGCCACGCCATTCCTGTTCTAAGGCTCAGGGACAAGCAGTCAGCTGACTTTATTTTGGTGTTTCTCAAGGGCTTGTGTAATCCTGGTTTCTGTTTTCGTTGTTGTTGCCCCCATCCCTGTTGTTCTGGCCGAGGAGGAGGGATAGTAGCTCCGGGAGGTTAGCAGGCTCTGCAGCCTTTGACACGGCTACCATCATGTTCTCTGAATCCCCACGGTAATATTTTAAGAGGCTTGGGAAGATGTTTTAACTAAATGCCAACCTTCTGGATCCAAGCTAAAATACCTCCAAATGTGAAAAGTTTGGTTTTAATCATATGTTTTTAGTAAATATTTTACTAGGGAAAATAAAACAGGAAAAGTACAAGGTGCCTTGGAAAACAAAACATAAGCACCAGTTATTGCTTCTTCTTATAAACACTAGCAGAAACTGGGCACAGTGCTGTACATCTGCGGTCCCAGCACTCAGGAGGCTGAGTCAGGAGGATCGCTTGAGCCTACAAGTTCAAAACCAACTTGAACAATGAGGAGACCCAGTCTCAAAGCAATAACAAAAACAGCTCCATTTCTTAGTTGTTCAGATTGAGCATACAGGAAATGAAATCATTGCATGTATCTTTTCTAAATGAACACAAGATGAAACCACCAGCTGTGGATTCAGCAAAAACCACAATGCAGGTCAAGTTGAGGCTGAGCCTTAGAAGGCTGCCCCAGACCCAGACCCCAAAAGAGCCCTGGACAGGTCGGTGCCCCGCCCCCACCCCACCCTTGGCTCCCCAGGCCTAAGACATCATCTCTAACTTGGATGGGACCTCAGTACAAACTTTAAACTACAGTTGTGAAATTATCACTGACAACCACATGTTTCTTCTTTGGTAGCTGGATGGCGATGCAAAACACGGCCGTGTTTGCATTCTTGTTGGTCCTTTGGGGCTTCTTGGAGTCCCTGGTACTGTGGAAGATGCACCTCTGCACACTGCATCACCCTCGGCACCTTTGGGCAGAGGGTCTTGTTTCCTGTGGAGTTTAAATTTAGAGCCAGTGAGAATCTGAGCGATTCAGTCGTGAAAGGGAAGTCTGAAATTTCCTCTTTTGGAGGCTCTGCTTACGGGCGTCTGTGAGTGATTCTGGTAGACTTGATTCCCGGCTCCTAGGAGAGGCCCCGGAACAGCAACCTGAACTGCCTCTTCCTCCCACTGCCGGAGTCTTCCAGAGATAACCTAGTGCCCTCTCAGCCAGCGGGGGCGCGTGTGAGGAGCACCCACCTCTCCTGTTCTTCCACTATCTTACATCTATTGATAGTCGACCTACCTACTAGGGCTGCCTGAAATTTGGAGTCAGGAACAGCTTGTTTCTCCCCGTCCTCAGCTGCTAGCACCGCAGTGCCTGGCCCGGGAAGAGGCACTTCATAAACACCTGATTTGTTGAATTGGAAGGAGGAGATGAATCAAAGACCGGCACAGAGCGGGGGAGGATACAGAACAAGAGAGAAGCAATAAAAACGGTGCTGTGTCGTAGCACAGCGGTGAGTGGTCTCATGACGCCCGGCTGTCCGCAAAAGGATGAACTTCGTTCACTATTTTGAAACAAACATACATAAATTTGCAACCAGACATACAGGCTGCTTCCCAAACAGAAATTCTTCTCCTTTAAAGGTAAAGGGGATGAAATCTCCATGGTGAATATGGCACTGCCCAACAGTGGAGAGAGAACTTGGGCACCTCCCGTGGGTCTCTGGGCGCACGGTCTCGCTCCTCCACGCCACCGAGGCGGTACAGTCGTTGCAGTGACTACACGGGTTTCCAGGCCTTCGCCTTCCCTGATCATGGGGAACTGCCAGAGAGGCTAAAAATGGGCAACCAGAGAAGACAAACAGTACAAATCTTGGACAGTCTTGCATTAAATAATTAAGACCTAACCCGGTCTGCTGTGATGTGTGCACGTTTCTGTACAGGGAAAAAGATGAACCCACAAATACTATCAATGCCAACTTCTGAAGGCTTTTGGAAAATGTAAACCGCAGCATATGGTATCAAATTAATTTGGGGTTTCGCTTGTCTCCATCTGATGTGGGTACACTGAATCACGAGATAATTGTCTGGCCTCCGTGTTCGCTGAGTGTGTTTTGTAAGCTGCTTAGTTTCCCCAAAACTCCGGAGGTTTGAGAGTCTGAGGTTATGACCCTTGTTTGGCAGATGAGGAAACTGAGGCGCACGGCCCGTGATGACTTGCCTGGCTCTCGTGGTAGCCCCTCAGGTTTCAGAATCACGGTTCCAGCCTTATTTACTGCCTCTGCTTCGAGCGCTTTGCTTACTTTCGTATGCTGGTTCGCGAACGTGCGTTTTCCCACTGCCCATCACAGTGAGAGGAGGAAACTTCAAGCAGGGAATTTGGACAGGAAGGAGCTGTACAGCTGAATTCTTTCAGGACGTAAGAGCGCCTGTGGCCCCAACAGAACTGAAACTCGAGGATGATTTATTAAGTGCACCTGCTGTGCGCCTGACGCGGAGGCACCTAGTGTGGACGGCTGCCTCTGTTTGAGGGGCAGGTTGCTGTTTTCCCCACTTCCACGGTTTCCTATGAGCAGCCAGCTGGGCTTTTTTCCTTAAAACCCACAACTGCAAAATGGAATGTCGAACACCTGTTCACCCTGCCGTCCAGGAGAAATGTGGGGTGCCCACTAAAACGGAGCAGAAGTTGGCACTGAAGTAGTCGAGAGTAGAGCATTGGTGGTTACCTCGGCAGTCAGGGACTTCATGTTAGTCACAGCAGACCCTGTTCTTAGCCACCAGCGAGGAGCAAAGCCTTCCACGGTTCACCCCACGAAGTGTGCCCAGGAGCTACTGTCTGCCACTTCAGTGATAATGTTTCAATATTTAGAGACCTTTCTTAGCCTCTGTGCATCACGGCCAAGTCCTAAATCTGATGCACAAAGCGAAACTATTGGTACAAACACCGTCATGATGCTGACCATAAATGCATCTTAGCACCACCCCTCCTTTGCAAGCACCCTTCGGAGCAGAACACCGTGGCTGTCTAGTGCCTTTGCACTGAGAGCTGAGGACGAAACTGTGTAGCGCCTCAAAGAATATCAGATGAGTTTTAAAACATTAGCACTGAAAGGTTGAAATACACAAAGTCACATAATGTTTGAATGTCAGCCTGGGCGTTGTCAGGAGCTTCCGTTAAGATTTCGTTGTACGATGTGTTCTCAGCATCCAAGTTGAAACCCTTTATAGTTGATAAGCAACTTTTGTTGCTTTTTCTAGATTGTTGCAAAGAAGGAGGACAAAAAAGAAATAGGTTAAGCAAATTTTGCGGTGCTTATGTGTGCAGACACGCACGAGGGAGCCTCACATCTTCCAAACTTGGAAAGCATATTGTAATGGTAAAAGTATATCTACGTGTTTCATCTACGTCAGTCTTTTTTTGTTCTTCCCTTGCTAGGTTTCTAATCACATAGTTTGAATATTTTAGCTATACAGCGTGTTTGGTCTTCAAGCCATAAACATCACATACAGTTAATAAGCTTTAGGAAAGAAAAGGAAATTGACATTTAGTATAGAGGTTCTAGGAAACCAATGAAGTGGTATGCAAATGAGCTCTGGAACAGACAGATTTGCATATCCTTGTCGGTTTCGTGATGATATTCTCAGCATGAGCCTGGCAGACTTGGCTTCCTACCTCTTGGGGATGATCATGCAGTGGTGGTAGAGCCCTGCAGGGTTAATTTAACAAGTGTACCATCGTGATTTTCCATGTGGGCTTCTCAGAATCACTGAGCAAAATGTGGCAATAGTGACAGAGGAAATCGATTTTTGAAGTAAATACTCCTGGAGGAGGAGGGAGAGAGAGGGAAGGAGCATTCTAATATGGCCAAAGTAGGTGGAGCAAGTTTTGGCATTAGTGCTATTTGCCATTTCAGAATAAATACATGAAGCTGGGGAGTGTAGCTTAATGGTAGGGTGCTTGCTGGACATACATAAGGTCCTGGGGTTCCATCCTCGGCATCAAAGTAATAATTTATATATGTAATAATGTATATAAGTAATAATTCCATTACTCTCTCCATAAGCTGACACTGTCGCAACTCCTGCTCACAGTACTGGTATTTGTATATACCTCTTTTTTCTTATTACTAAGCACTGAACCCAGGGCCTACACCCTGAACTATATTCTGATCCTTTTTAATATTTTTTAACTTT
>PVIC010003533.1:0-68469 GCA_004025085.1 Thryonomys swinderianus | reverse complement strand
AAAAAAAAAAAAAAAAAAAAAGAAGATGTGGGTTTTAAAAAATAAAATGGAATATTACTCTGCCATAAAGAATGACAAGATCGATCCATTTAGGTGCAAATGGAGACACCTGGAGGAAATACTAATAAGTGAAATCAATAGATCACAGATAGGCAAATTCCGATCTTCTCTTTGACATGAACACCTGTAGATGCAAATGAGCTCTAGAAAGTAGGACAGCTTTTATAGCCTGGTATTATTTTTTTGATCAATAATTTCTAAAATGAGGTTGTATTGCAACAGTCTGGGAGGGTGAGTCAGAAAAGCTTATACTGTGGCAAATTCATGACTCGACCTACAAGTCCTTGGGACTCAAAAAGAATCTACTTTACTCCCTTGTGACTTTGTAACTATTCTCTCTGTTTCTCACCGTGGGAACACAGCAGGACAGTAAGCATAGGATAAATATATATATATATATATATATATATATATATATATATATATATATATATATATATGTTGTATATTAGCTCCTGGATGCCATCCCTCCAAAATGAAGCCCTAGAACAGTGATGGCTAACCTTCTGGAGACTGAAAGTTCAAACTGCACCCCAAATTCACTGATTTATTGCAAAGTGCCAACTCTGCAATTAAATATAAATAATGAGCTTTTATAAAAAACAACTCATACATTAAAATAAAAGCACAATAGTGGTGCTTGCTTGCTGTGGCACATGTGCCATAGATTTGCCACATTGCTAGAGGGCTCTCACAGTTAGGGGACATTACAGAAATTCTTAAGCTGACCAACTGCTGTAAATCTGCTATTCATGAGGATATATAGTAATGGAAATCAAAGAGGAAGGTTTGTCTGTATTCTAAAGTGGTTGTTCTTTATACCTTCTCACTTCCTGCTGCTAGAAGGGGCATTAAAATCATTGATTTATACCAATTCATTTTATATATTTATTCTATAAATATTCATTGACCACCAGTTCTTTGTTATAGGAAGTGAGGATATAGCAGTCCTGTAGGATTTACTGTTGTCATCATTACTATTGTTTTGTGGAATATACTTTTCATGAGCTTATTTGGACTTGTATCATTCATAAAGAGGTAGAAGAATGTGTTATATGAAGGCAGAGGAACAGTGGATTTTCGGTCATCCGCTTTGTGGATATTTGATGTGAATTGAAGTTCATCCCCAACTACCATTGTTCTGAAACTGGATTTCTGATTTTCTCTGTAATTCTAGTGTAACTCCATGAGAAGTAAGACTTCTTAGTTTTGTTTCTCTCAACATGCCAGAGTTATAGAAAACAGTCATGGGATTAGGATAAAATTCTCCACTTCATTAGAATAAATTCAGCTGTGAAAGATTTATTTGTAGAGTGAAATGTGAAATGCCAAAATAAAAACACTGGTAAACAAATAGTAGATTTCCTTCCACTATGGGGAATTCATTTTTCTACCTTTGGAAGTTAACTAAACCTCTGAAAAACATTAAGGAATAAGTTTGAAACTTGAGGAAGAAACTACATGAAGGCAAAGAGAGACATTTTAAAAAGTTATCTTTTATTCATTTAATGGATAAGAATTTGCTGTTCACTCTCTACAGATCTGTATGCTAAATGCTGTTAGTACTGTAGTTAGTCAACCATCTACTGTATGGTTTATACTCTCATAGTGTTTACAAACATCAGAAGAGCAAATTAGTTAGATAATCACCATAGTATTTATTTACATTGAGATATGTACCTATAGGGAAATAAACAAAGCTTACAATAAAAGATTCTGATTTAGCTGAGAGTTTGGAATCTTGAAGAAGTGAAAACCTGAGCCAAGATTGGAAGGAGAGTCAGGTCATTAAGGGGAGTAGGTGGGGGTACTGTTAAAATAAGAAATAGCATGTGCGAAGGTCACAAAACAGGAGGGATTATGTTATGTTCAGAACCTGAAAAGAAGATATTGTGGTTGGATCCAGCCATGGGGGTAAAGCAGCATGAGAGAGGTGTTCACGTCTACCTTGGAAGGATTTGGATTTTTTTTTAACTTAAAAGTAAGAGCAAACTAGTAAAAAAATTATAAGAAGAGTAATAATAGTGCCAAATTTGCAATTTTTTTGAGACTTTTTGGTTCAGGCTGGCCCTGAGCTCACTATGTAGCCCAGGCAAGCCTTGAACTCAGCAATCCTCCTGCTTCTGCCTCCCAAATGCTGGGATTATAGGCATGAGCCACCACACCTTGCATTCTGGTATGTGGTACTGATTGCTGGTGGGCATGGGTCAACACACCTGGTATTGTTGTATGTGGTTACTGGGGATCAAACCAGGGACCTTGTGCTTGCTCGGCAGGTGCTAGAACCACTGAACTAAATCTCTGGCCCTAAATTTGCAATGTTTAAAGGTTGCTGTGGTGGTAGTATGGAAAACAAATTGGAGGAGAGGTTATGTCAGTTAAAACTAATACTTAGTGTTCAAGTCTTGGGCTTTGGGTCAGACAGCCTTGGTCCAAGCTTAGATTAGCCCATGGACCATTGTGTAATGGGCTACTCATATACCTTCTTTTAGCCCAGATTCTTCTTATTATAAAAATAGAAAAGTACAGATTCCAGAAGGAAGTTTGTATGATTAAATGAAAAGGTAGTAATAAGCCTCAGCCACCCCCATTTGTAGATGAGGAAACAGGCTTATCAAAGTTAAAAGAGGATTCATAGCATTATTATTTGGTTTATATGAATGTTTTAAAGTAAAAGTAAGATGAGTGGGAGATAAAAGCAAGGCAGAGAAGATTCTCAAAGCAAAATAAACAAATGAATAAAACCCCGTGTAAGATCCTACTGAGGACAGGTTTTGGGATAGCCTGGTTCAAAAGGACATGGTCCAGCAACCATATGAGACGTGGCTTCAGTAAGATAAATCCTGTTCTTTAGCAGAATGGAGGTTTGGGAACCATAAAAGCATTTTACTTTTTAATTTTCTTCCTTCATTTCTTAAGGGGCTAGATTAGAGTAGACTACCTTCAGCCTAGTAAGCACAGTATGATTCCAGGGGCCCTTTTTCCCCATATCATCAATCAAAAATCTTCCTGTTTGCTCTGTGATATCAGAAAGTATGTTAGAAGGGTTGAGGTGCAGCTCAGTGATAGAGCCCTTGCTTGGCACGAATAAAGCCTTTGTTTGATCCCCAGCACTATGCAAAGAAAAAAGAAATTATATTTAACAATGGGACAAAAAACCTTTACCATACAGTCAAAGAGCAAAAAGTTAAAATACCTACTTGCGATGCTATTTTTTTTATCAAATCCAACTAGCCTACTAAGAATTATAAATATTAGGGAGATGGGCATTTACTTAATATTACTAGTTGGAGAGTAAAAGGAGATGAGCTAGATGATAAAGTTTTGACATTTGTTAACTTTCTGCAGGGTTACTTGTGTGTACTTTGAAAGTGTGGGACTGAACACACTTGAACTATTCCACATTTCCAATTCCATAGTTCACCTTCTTGTGATTTGTGAACATATATTTAACATGATTGATTTAGTACACTTAGTTATTCCACTTAAAATATTTAATAAGCATCTACAATTATCTACTCACTGTGATAGGTGCTGAAGGGATAGCAAAGATCCTCTCCAAACAAAAAATAAACAAATGGAAAGACAACCCCTTGCTGGAGATTTTACTCTTACGTTACTTTGTTCTTAGAAATTTTATTATTTAATGCTTTACTTCAGACATGCTTCTTAAAGAATTAATGAACTTTTTAAACTAGGAAATTATGATAAGAATGAGTATTTTGGGTTTGAGATTAACTGTTTCTATTAAGGTTCTGTGTTTGAGTTTAAAGGAAAATCTTCAAGTGTTTAAGAACAGGCTACTCTATGCAAAACAATACAATAATAGATTAATATGCTTCTCTTTATGTCAAAATAGGAGCAACTGAGACAGCTGCTCTTCTGCTCTTTCTAATGACCTCTACTGAAATTTAACTTGAATAGCATCTAGGAATAATTGATGTTGCCTTTCCTGATACCACTACCATTGTGTGTTTTAGGGCCGGCTTGATTCTTTAACCGAAGTGGATGACTCGGGACAGTTAACCATCAAGTGCTCACAGAATTACTTGTCTTTAGATTGTGGCATTACTGCCTTTGAACTGTCTGACTATAGTCCAAGCGAGGATTTGCTCGGTGGCCTGGGTGACATGACCTCCAGCCGGGTCAAATCCAAACCTTTCGACTCGTGGAGCTACAGTGAAATGGAGAAGGAGTTCCCCGAGCTTATCCGAGGTGTTGGTCTACTCACAGTGGCTGCTGACCCCACCCCTTCTGACCACAGTGAAGCGGTCACTCAGGAGGCTCCTCAAGTATCTCTCTCTGCAGAGGACAAAGGTGGATGTGAGGAAACCAGTGCTTCTATAGGACAAGAGCAGGCACGTTTACCATCGGAGATGTCATCTTCCGGGGCAGCTGAGACGAACAGCGTTCAACCTGCTTCTGAGGCTGTGAAGCAAGAATCGAATTCCTACTCACATCTCGGTACAAAGAGCCAGCAGCCTGTTCCTTGTGAAAACATCACCCCCAAGCGATCCATCAGAGATTGTTTTAATTATAATGAGGATTCTCCCACACAGCCCACATTGCCAAAAAGAGGGCTTTTCCTTAGAGAGGAGACCTTTACAAATGAGCTGAGAGGCAGTGAAGGCAAGAAGCAGATGGCCGCTCTTAAGCCTGAGATGAGCAGAAGCACCCCCTCCCTGGTGGACCCTCCTGACCGGTCCAAGCTCTGCCTGGCGCTGCAGTCTTCGTACTCCCACAGCCCTTCGGCTGCCAGCCAGTCCTACGAGTGTCTGCACAAGGTGGGGGTCGGGAATCTGGAAAACAGAATTAAAAGTCACATTAAAGAAATCTCTTCTAGTCTGGGGCGGCTCAGTGACTGCCACAAAGAGAGAGCTCGCCTCAGAAAGCCACGCAAGACCTCGGAAGAGGTGCCTCCACGCCCAGCACCCAAACAGGGCCCCGGGTCAGGCCAGCCAGCGGAAAACATGAAGAGTTCAGTGCGGTCGCAGGGACTGCTTTCCTGTCCTTCCAAGGCCAGAGAGGGGCTAGAAACAGATTCTGCTTCCACGTCCTCAGTCGAGCCGTGTAATCAGAGAAGTGAGAATGCCAAATTGCCAGTGCAGTCAGAAACCTCCAGTTCGCCACCTCTTACTCAGAGCAGCGAATGCTCTGTTGACTCAGACAACATCACGTCTCCAATACGCCTTCTTGCAAAACACAAAAGCAGTAAGGGTCATTCTTCATCTCCAAGCCACGTCACCAAGAATGGCCAGGTCGTGGAGGCCTGGTATGGCTCTGATGAGTACCTAGCCCTGCCCTCTCACCTGAAGCAGACAGAAGTGCTAGCCTTGAAACTGGAGAACCTAACAAAGCTTCTGCCTCAGAAACCCAGAGGAGAAAGTATTCAGAATATTGATGACTGGGAACTGTCCGAAATGAATTCAGATTCTGAGATCTACCCAGTGTTCCACGTCAAGAAGAAGCACACGCGGCTAGGCAGAGTATCTCCAACCTCCTCCAGCGACATGGCCTCTTCCCTGGGAGAGAGCATTGAGTCTGGGCCCCTGAGCGACTCTCCTTCAGATGAGGAATTGTGTATGCCTCACTCTGACATGAAGAAGTACAGTGATGAGAAGTTAGAGAAAGCTTCATCCTCTGAGAAGAATGAGAGCCATTCTGCCACAAAGGCAGCTTTAATTGAGAAATTAATGCAAGATATTCAACACCAAGACAACTATGAAGCCATATGGGAAAAAATAGAGGTAAGATGGTCTTAACTTAAATGAAAGAATGGTCTTACTTGTGTTTTGGAAGTAATCCTGGGAGAAGCTCAACTACTTTTCATCCATTGTCAAACGTGTTACGATTTTGATAAATCTAAATGATCCCTTAAAATTATTACTGCATTGTGATATGTGCATCCCCGGGAGCTGCCCTTTTCAGTCTGTTAGGGTGATGATTTCCTGCCTGGTAGAGAATCCTCTGTCATTGCTGCTGAAATGTAGTAGAGATCCCAATGGGTGGCAGATGCCCTAGATGTAAAAAGAAATTAAAATAGAACAGTCGCCATGCACACCCACGTTCCCTAGGAGCACATGAATGAAATATCCCAGTTGCCTTCAGTGCTTCCTGCACCATTTGTTTGACTTCACAGTAGCTTCTGCATCTCTAGGACCTTCCTGTAGAAATAGACTAGACATTTTCAATGTATTGGAACCTTTTTTTTTTCTTTCCTTCTTCTGTTAGACTTCTTGCTTATAATCATATTGCCTTTATATAATATTTAGTACCTCTGGGCTCTGGAGTGGGGAATTGACATTTGGGTCAGTATTTACTTTTACAGAACTGTTAGATGTCATGAACTCTTCGAGAATAGGCATCACAATTCTCAGTTTTGAGCTCTGTTAAGTCATGAGTCCATCCTTTTAAGCAGCAATATGACCAAAAAGACCAGTTCACAATCAGTGACAGTAGTTCTTTTCTGGAATTCTATTTGAAATAGATTTAGTTAATTAAGATTTTCTTCAATGACATATACTGGTTGTGCCTTGTATCATTTCTATATCACTTTACTAGGTGCAAACCTCTTCCAGATGTGGTTTTTACCCCAGATGTTTTTAAACTTGATGTTCAAAGCTGTTATGTGTAGAGGACAGGGCATGCCCAATTAATCTCTTTTGATTGATTTAGTGAACAGGAGTTTACTAAGCTGGAAGTTTATCATTTTTCTCAAGCTAAAATAGTGGGCTAGCTAGGTAAGTAGGTAGAGGGACAGAAAGACAGAGACCCCTTTGCCTGGAAAGCAGAAACACAGCCCATGTCTTTTGATTCTAGCCCAGTGCTCTTTTGTTGCTCTTGTTACGTCCCCCGAAAAGGCTGGAGCATCTTCCTCGCCGGGGAGCTGTAAGAGCAAGGAAGTACAAAGTATTCAGGAACCACCCAGATTTGATGGAGAATATAGATGTAACCTCTGCGGCTTCCAGTTTTTTACACCTGCTCATTGCTAAACACTGTCATAGAGCCAGCATTATGCTAAGAGCAGATGAAGGTACAATACATATGGACAGAATAACCGGGAGGAAGAAAATCTGTGTTCATCAAAAAGAGGAAAAAGTTAAATATAATAAAATAATATTGTTAACCAACACATACCAAGTATCTACGTATCTATAAGTCACAACAATGCCAGTATTGTCCCTGTTTCGTGAATAAGGAGACAGGTTCAGAGAGACCAGGAAGTCCCCCTAGAGCCCGAACCTCCTAAGTGCTCCCACGCCTCTCTGCAGAAGTGATCAATACGTACTGCTTGTAAATACTGCGATTTTCCTCCCAGTACCTCAGAGGCCCTAGGTGGCTTCTGTGTGACCTTAATTCCTGCTGTTACCCTCGGTGCCCATTTCCCTCCATTTTCCCACTGGGCTCCTTGTTCCTAGAAAATGCTGGGCACAGTCCCACCTTTAGAATGTTTTGTCAGTTTCCCTGCCTGCATTTGCCCATCAGATTCCCTATTTTTTTACAAAATTCTTTCACCTCTTTTAAATTGTTGCACTCAGAAATTACTTAACCAAAGAAATCAATCCTGACCTGACCATGTTTATAATGTGATCATTTTTTACAGCTTCAACACATTCTATTATTTTAAATAATTTTCTTATATAGTGTGTTTTTAATTTTAGTCCATCTCCTCTGCTAGAATAGGAGCTGTCTAAGGACAGATGTATTTATCTGTTTAGTTTGCTAATAAATCCCATGTACTAGAACAGTGCTAGTAAGTGCACCTAGTAGGTGCTCATTAAGACTTGAATAAATGAAGCAACTTCCATTTTCGAATGAAGGAAACCCAGCGCAGAGGCATGAACTCACTTCTCGTATGCAGCACAGCTTATACATCACAGAGCCAGGCTTCAAACCTCCATAGGCTTTATTCTTCCCACAGTGTAAAGGCTTGAGACCACATGAAGTCTCTAAGAGAATAAGGATACATAAAGAAAAGAAAAGGGGCAATGACTGAGAATCAAGTTGCAGCCTAGTTATTAGTCAGAAACAAGAAGAGCCCCCATTTATGGGGGATCAAGAAGAGGCAGAGCGTACCAGCCACCAGCATACACCCCCTGGAGGAGGAAAGGTGGTTCATGTGGCTCAGAGTTGGAGACGGTTCAGTCCATGGTCGGCTGGCTCCAAGGAGGAAGTGCCTGGTAGAGCCCTTAGCTTGCTTAGAGCCAGAAAGCAGAGCAGGGGAACAGAACCAGACAGAAAAGGGCTTTGAACCAGTAGAGTTCCCATGGTCATAGCCTCGAGACCCACCCAGACCCACCCAGAAAGAGGTCTCTTAATCCAGTCAGGTTGACAGTCATAGTTAATGGTCACAGTGAAGATACTCCCATGTTCAGTAAATGGAAAGAGAAAGAGGCGTTTAATAGGATGTTATTCCATGTACACAAGAAAATAGAAGCATTCATTTAAGTCTGGCTGATTTACCTAGAACCTTCTCTGTAGACAAGTTAAATGAATGACTCAGGCCTGAGGACTCACAGCTTATCGTAACTTCTCAAGGTGCAAATTGAATTGTGGAAAAAAACGAGTCAAACCTTTGAACTAGAATCATGTGTTCAGATTCAAGAAATAAAATAAAAGCAGTGAGGAAAAAGAAGGGAGGACATATCTGGAGCAGATGGAAACTAACAGAATGTTACAAAATTAACTTGGTGTGCTATTTATGTGGGTTTTGGTACTATAGTTTAGCAAATGATAAGCCAACTAATAGACAAATCTAACCTAATGTCCGTGTTTTGAAATAATGTTCTATTGGAACATAGCTATGCTCATTGTCTATGGATGTTTTTCTCCTTCAAATCAGACCTGAGTAGTTGGTTCAGGAACTATGGGCCACTTAGTGACTAAAATATTTCCTGTCTGGCTCTTTATAGAGGAAAATTCATTAATTCCTGTTGTTAACTCAGGAAGAAAGAAGGAAAATATTTTCTGATTAGCATTTAGTATATAGCATGTTTTGAAATAAATACTTTCATTTAATTTATATAAAACCCTGTGGGAAATCTGTTGTCAGTCCCATTTTACAGATGAAGAATCCGAGGGTTGAACATAAGTGACTTACCCCGGGTCACACAAGCGCTAAGGGTTAAGGATTGGGATTCTTACTAAGATGCCAGAGGTGACTTGGTTTTCTTTTTGAGATATAATCAAATGCCAGAGAATACAGACAATAATCACACATGTGGCTAAAACCTATTTTCACAGCCCACACACTCTACTAGCTTAGTAACTGAACAGTGTGGACTTTTCTTCATGACTTGAATAGAAATGAGCTGCCTAGTGAGTAGCCCCATGTTTGAAGTAGGCCATTATTGGTGTGAGGTTATGAGTGATATGATTCCCAGAATGCATGGCAGGTGCAGTGCTGGGTGGGGCACCTCAGTGAAGCATTTCATGAGTTGAGTCCTTCGAGCTGTAGTGCAAGGTCCGCTTCTCATGTCACAGGCTTCCGGCTCAAACTAAACTCTCAAAACTTGTCTTAGGAGTATGACTCCTTTAGGGGGGGAACCACCGAAACCACAGGGAAGGATGTGTGACATCACTGAGCCCGTTTCTCCGTACAGAGGGCAGTGTCTTCAGATGCCAGATTTTAGCATCTCAGCGATAGTCCAGTGACTCAGTTGTTGTTGCATTTTATCCCAGCGACCGCTATGGTCCGGTCTTAACTTGCTTGGTGCCAGCTGGGGTTGTCATTGCGCATAAGTTATTTTGGATTCAGCACAGCAATACTTGGCTGAGCACTTGCTCCTTGTCAGAGGGTGAAGCTGACGCGTGATCTGTCCACTGTTATGGGAATGCTGAAGGGGTTTTGTCTGGAACAAACTTGGAGCTGATTTTTTACATTTCTTTTTCCGCAGTAAAATGAGTCCAGACAGGGTATTTTCGTCTTTCAGCCTTCAGCTAGTTGTTCACTGACACATCATTACTGTCACCCTCACAGTGGCAGTTACATCGAAGTTGTGTTTTCTCAACTTTTGCTCTTTCTTTTCCCTTCTTTTTTAATTATTATGGTTAAAATATGTAATATACCATTTTACGATTTATGATCTTCAGCATTTTAGGAGTAGAATTTACTAGTGTTAAATATCCCTGTAGGTATATATATATATATATATATATATATATATATATATGGAAAAGTTAAAAGCATCCTATCGCAGCAACATATGTGCACCCATGTTTATAGCAGCACAGTTTGTGACAGCTAAATCTTGGAAACAGCCCAAATGCCCATCAACTGGAGACTGGATAAAGAAGATGTGTTTTCTACAAAAATAAAATGGAGTATTACCCAGCCATAAAGAATGATTACTTAGAGCCATTTGTACTCAAATGGATGTACCTTAAGGACAAACTCATAAGTGAAATAAATAGGACACAGACGTGCAAATAGCATATCATTTCTCTAGTATGAGGTGTAAATGAGTTTGAAAAGGAATGACAGGCATTGTGAAATAGGAAGAGAATGTTCAAAGGGAACAGGGAAATGGGAGGCAGGGGAAAGTAAAGAAGGGAAAGAAAAGAAATTCGGTGATAAAAACAAAAAAGGAAAAAAAAATGTATATGTATATAGGAGATGAGGGTTTGTAGGAAGGGCAGGGGAATGGGAAAAGTGAGAATCAAGATGTGTCAAATATAGGTATAAATTCTTAATATTGAATGTGATCATAGTGTATATATAAAGTGTACCAGGAAAATCAATTAAAAATACACTTATCTTTAAACCCATGTCTCCAGAGATTTTTCATCATGCAAAACTGAAACTCTAGCCCTAAGCAACTCTCCGGCCTTTTACTACCATTGAACTTTTATCTCTGTGATTTTGATCATTCTAAATACTCCATATATGTGAAAGCATTCAGTTTTTATCTTTTTTGACTAGTTCACTTAGCCTAATGTCCTCAGGTTTTATCCTTACTGTGTTAGGTGACAAGATTTATTTCTGTTTTATTGCCAAATAATACTCCATTGTATGTACATACCACATTTTATTTATTGTTTTCCTATTTATTTGCCTATAGACATTTCATTGTGTTCTTTGATGCACAAAAGCTTTTAAGTTTAATGTAGTTCCAGCTGTGTATTTTTGTTTTTGTTGTCTATGCTTTTGGTGTCATTTCAAGAAATTATTGCCAAATTCAATATTATCAATTTCCCCACTTTATTCTAGGAGTTCTTATAGTTTTGAGTCTTCGTGTTCTTTTTAATTTTACCTCAATTTTGATTATAGCTACCTCTGATCTTTTTCTAAACATTTTTTTATTTTTATTTTTGAGACAGGGTCTCGCTTTGTAGTTCGGGCTGGCCCTCAGCTCGCTATGTAGCCCGGGCAAGCCTCGAACTCAGCAATCCTCCTGCCTCTGCCTCCCGAGTGCTGGGATGACAGGCGTGAGCCACCACGCCCAGCACTGTGGTATGCGGTGTTGATTGTTGGTGGGGGTGAGTCTCCACGCCCAGCATTGTATGTGGTTTCCGGGAATCGACTTCAGGACCTTGGGCTTGCGAGGCAGGCGCCGGAACCACTGAACTAACCCTCCGGCCCTAGCTACCTCTGATCTTTTAAAGATCTCACATTAGCCTTTCTTGTAAGATAGAACACAACTTCAAGGCTAGCGCAAAGTCATCTTTTGGGATTTATCTGTTAAAAAAAAAAAACCCAGGGTCACTAATTTTTAAAGTCCTAACTAGACTTTTCTTACTTGATTTGAGAAATGCCATTTGAAACGCAGTGCTATCTTTATTTACCCAGTGAGTAGTTTATGCTTAAGATTTCTCTGTATTAGTTCTTTGGCTTGACGTCTCTAACACCAGCTGCAGCTAGTTTCCCTGGAGTCGGGAGAGGGGCGGTTTGCCTGGAGTTTGACTGCGGAGTCTCAGAGCATCAGGGGAACTGCTAGGAAGCGATTCTTCTCTTCCTCTCTGGCGTTGCGTTTGCGGTGCCGTTTCCCTCATGCTGACTTCTCTCCCCCGACGCCGTTAGTCTTGTCTCTGTATTGTCTCTTCTTTACACCTACCGCTCCATTCTTTACTCTTTTTTCTGTACCTTCTTTTCACTTTTTGTCTCCTGTTCTCCTGGAGAAGTGGCTTCTTTTTCCTGCCTGCCGTTGTAGAAGTTACCATATCCCTACAGTGAAAGCAGTATGACTTGGCTTCTCATCACCGCTCAAGCTTGCACCCTTGAACTTCATTCACAGTGCCTTCTTTAGCGTTAGAAACATTTATTCAGAAAGTCAAGAAGCTGTTTAGACACAAATGGAAAACTACATTTTAACGTAAATATCAAGGATAAAGCAAGGTTCTTAAGAAACTGGAGGCACTCAACTTTATAGTTAAAATTAGCAGATGCAAAAGTCCTAAGATCATGGGTTGACAGAGCAGATGGTTTTTCAAGAAGAGGCACAATATTAGAATGCTATAGGAACTCTGCGTACTCTTTTTATTTTTACTGTGCATGATATGAAATTTTGTTTGGACTTAAATTTGGGATTTAAAACTCAAAGAAGATATACCAACACATTTCAAGGCTCTCCTCTTTATTATATAATACAGTATTTGGCAATTGCCAAGTGGAAAGTAAAATGGGAAAGCAGAATTAAGAAAACAAATACAGCTAGACCAGGCCTCGCAAAAGAAGGAATAGTCGAGCTAGGCCTTGAATGGTGAGTAGAATTTACTTTAGAGGTGGGAAGAATGGTAGAACTTTTTGCACAGATGAAGCTTGAGAACAAGAATATTCAAGGTCTGCACGGGAAATAGTAAAGAGAGGTTCTTGGTGCTTTGGAGTATACACTAAGCTGGCATAAACAAAAGAGATCCCCAAAACAGACTAAGAGAGAAGTCTCTTTCTTTGTCCCTTAGCAAGTCAAACAGTCCAGAGAAGACAGAAGTCATCAAGAAGTCCGTTTTCTTGCCCTGCTGCTCTCTAGTACCATGCCTGCATTACTCACAGAAGAAACAAGTAGGGAGTGGTTAGCTTTCTTTTTAGGGATATGACTTAGATGTTTCTCATGTCACTTTTGCTCTCATCCCATTGGCTCAGACTTTGTCACATGGCATCACCTAATTGCAAAGGAGTTTTGGAAATGAACCTTCAGGCTATGAATATTAGGAGAACATCTCTTAAACTAACTGCTGATTAAACTAGTGTGTTAAAAGAAAGGAGAATATAAAGTTGTAATATGATCAGAATATGAGGGACTTTGAATCCAAGTGTTGTGTAGGAAAGCCATGAAGCAACTACAGTGGTGCTTTCATTCAGAAATTTAATTTGTTTTGTGATTCTGGTTGCAAACCTGCAAACCACATGAATGAGAACGGAATCAAATTTCCCCATAAGATTAACGTTGAATTTGATTGTTTTCATCCAATGTGCTTTGTGACCGCAGTCACGGAAAGAGTTAAGTTGGGTGAGCCAAGGTACCGCTGTATCTGTCTAATGAATCCACCAATAAACATGTATGGAAGGGCACGAGTGGCGGGAATGTATCACTGAGTTTGAACTTTACTCTCTAGATAAGGTTTACAAATCTAAATGGCTCTAAGAGGTTATGTGCTTGACTAAAGGACTCATGCAGCCACTGTAAATGGCGAATGGTGGGTAGAATCTACTGGAGGACACGTGACAGCTCTGAAGGGCAGCCACTTCTCAGCTTAATATTTCTCAGCATAATATTTGCATGGAAATTGGCCTTCTGTGGGAGATATGACAATTTAAAATCAAGTAGGAAATCTGTTTTCTGTGACATCATTCAATTTTTAAATATTGGGTCTGAATGGTTTTTAAACAAACAGCACTGCCACATGAGATGGATTTGGTCTTCAAGCCACTAATTTACAATTTTGATGGGAAATGACTGAAAATTTTTGGCCCCCAGAGTTGGTAGTTTAATCTGGCTGTGGTGTGCCGGATACACTTGTAAGCACAGTGATTCACAGTTGTGGGAGGACTTGGCAGAGCTCCCAATATCTAGCTCCACCCGAACCAGTCATGAAAATTTCAGGGCTTCAGCGTATTTTAAATCTCAGGGGTTTCTAATGTACAGGCAAGGCTAGGGCTTCCCCTTTGGGGATAATTTCAATGTACTGCAGTTATCTGCACATGTGGCAAAGGGGTCTAAACTGATTTTAGAAACAGACAGGAGAGGTGTGGAGGCAAAGTAAAGAAGGGAAAGAAAAAATTTGATAGTAAAAAAAGGAAACAAAGGTTATGTATATAGGGGGTGGGCGTCGTGGAGGGCAGGAGAAGGGGGAAAATGAGAATCAAGATGAGTCGTGTACACAAATCCTCAGTGTTGAATGCGATCATGACGTATGCATGAAATGTACCAATACAATTAATTTAAAAATAATTGTCCCCTTTAAAAGAAAGAAACAGACTGAAGAAGGGGACAGAAGTAGAAGATGTTATAAAGGACAAATTGATAATAGCTTGTGTCTAAAGAGAGTGAAGGAAGAGGGAAATCTAAAGAGTTAAGATTTGAAGCTGAACTTTGTGGGCTGGGAGATGTAAGAAGTTTAACAAATTGTTCCAAGGGACATATGAAATGAAGATACACAGTAAGTGAAGGGAGGAAAAGTAAATGTTGCATTATACGCAAACATTGTGGCCCAGATCCGATTCTGGAATATGAATCAGCGTAACGGTTTTTAAAATAGGGCTACAGAACAGAGTAAAAAACTGTTGGTGTATATTTTATTTGTTGCAATGCCACCACGAATGAACATTTGCTAATGAATTGTTGAGCATGTGAAGTTAACATTGGCGAAGAAGAACTATAGGAGTCCCAAGCATGTTTTTTTTTTTTTTTTTGGGGGGGGGGGTGGGGGGTGATACTAAGCTAGTTCAGTTTGGGCCCTGCGAAGCCAGGAAAGATTTATCAGCGATAGATTAGCGCCACCGTGAGGCTGTCTCTGGGCACTGCATTTGGTTACTGGCTTCTGAGGTTCCCAGGGAAAATGCTCCCTTTAAAAATTTTTTTGAATCTTTATTGGTACATTATATATACACATCATGATCACACACAATATTGAGAATATATACCAGCGTATGAAGCAATATAATTCTCATTTTTCCCCATTCCACTACCCACCTTACAACCCCCTGCCCCTATATAGATAAGTTTTGTTTCCCCTATTTTTAAATTACCATATTTTTTCTCCTCCTTGTTACTTACCCTACACCCCATTTCCCTTTGAATATTTTCTATTTCACAACCTCTCTAAAGAGAAATAAACTCAGTTTTGCTTTTTTTTTTTTTTTTTTTTTTTGAGTCAGTGTCTCGCCTTGTAGTTCAGGCTGGCCCTGAGCTCAGGCAAGCCACAACTCATGGCAGTTCTCCTGCTTCTGCCTCCTGCATGTTGGGACCACAGCCCTGAGCCACCGTGCCCGGCATTTGATATGTGGCACCAGGAATCAAACTTGGGACTTTGCGCTTGCTACACAGGCACTGGAACCACTGAGCTAAATCCCGGGCCCCAGTTTTGCATTTTTAAATTTAAAAACTAAGGTAATTCTTAGGTATTAGTTATTACTGTTTATGCTTAAGCCCAAAGTAATAACTTTGTATTTGGAGAGAGATTTTTTAAAAAGATAACACTTAAGAAAACAGAACATACTTTAACATTTATTGCCTGTGTGCAGTATGTCAGGCAAGGTGCAAAGGAATATAAACATATTCATTTAATACTTCATCTCACTGAATTATCAAAACAAATTTCTTTTTGTTGTAGAAGTATTATGTTCCCACCTTCTCAGTGAGGAAAGAGAGAGGTAGAAAAGCTACTAATTTACCCAAGAAGATAGGATTTGGGAGCAGGAATTTGGTGCATAATTCAAAAACTTTACACTTCAATTTTGAAGACTTGAATAAATCACACTTAGCTTATTATAGAAGCTTTGTGGTCCTCGGTTGAGATGTTAATTATATTATTTTATATATTATATTATTTATATATATTAATTATATTACTTTTCATCACATTCTTTCCATTATATGAAATTATAAAGAGCAAAAAGCTCATTGCAAACTCAAAGCTGCATGAATATTACTCTTATTATCATTATGGCTTTCTCTATGAATCTAGGGAATTAGCATCAGTTACACTGAAAGGAACTAGAATAAGAATCTCAATTCTACCTCTAAGAACTTCAGTTCTATCTCTATCATTGTAAACTCAGCCTTTTAAACTTCAGATTTTAGAAATAAGTATCAATAAAGGAACTGGAAGTACTCCTTAGTTCTTAAATTCTATGTGAGGCTGACTAATGACTAAGAGAAGCAGCGATTTTTCTGAGACTGTTCATTGAAATGTATCGCTTCCACGTGGCCAGCTGTGCGCTGCACGGGAACGCAGAGGCTCCGCCTAGAAGCTTCTCGTGGCCGGTGAATGCGAGGCTGCGACGTTAACAAGCCCGGAGGCCGAAGCTATTCGTGCTGCATTCCTCGCGCGGAAAAATGACAAGAACCAGACATCCTAGAAGCATCTGGGGCCTGGCTAGTGTGTATAAGATGCCAGGAAACTAGGGCACATGGTGACAGTAAACAAGTGAGTAACTGACTGAAAATGTGATATGGATTAGTTGGAATTCATGCAAATAAAATCAAGTAGGTGGAGCAGATTGGAAATCTTGGCAGACTTGCCTGTGTGATGCCCATCAGTTCTGTGCTTGGACTCTGCTCAGACAGCATGGAAAATACTTAGGACCTGTGTGAAAATCACTCATCATGTTAAGACCATGTTTGGTATTTCGAGTTTTTTCTGGAAATTATCCACTGTTTGCCTCAGAAATGTGTGTGTGTGTGTGTGTGTGTGTGTGTTGACACAGGAGTGGAGAGATAGAGAGGTGAGACCCTCAGTACTATTCAGTACTCTATTTTTTCTTCCTCTCTGAGTCCCAAAATAAAGATGACAAGTTTAACAAAGATAGTTTTCTTTTTAGATTTCTTTATTTTCTATGGCATAGAAAAGATGATCTCACCTTGCAAAATAAAGTTCCATTAAAGCTGTTTTCCTCATTTTATCCTCATTCCACTTCAAATTTTTATATTGTTTGGTGTATGCTATTCTAAAGAGATGATTGTATTAATGAGCTGTAAAACCTATGAAGAATGATGCTGTGCCCAGTTCTTTCTCTGACGTGTGTATATATACTTGGGGAATTTGGCTGGAATAAACCATAAGCCAGGTTTGCTCAGGGCACCAAAGAAATGATCATTCAGAAGAGTAGTAAGTAGAACCTTATGGCAAGAAAAATTCCACTTTTTAGGGAGAGATCTCTGGATCGATCCATATCGTAACGAGCGAGGGGCCCTTGGTACTGGGTAGTTGTGAAATGTGGCTAAGAATATGGGCTCTTGGGCCGTGTTACTCAGACCAAGTCATAGCTTATATACTTGTGTTTTCTGATCACCTGTGACCTCTCTCGTTTCATCATCTGCAATAAAATTATAGACCATATCCATCACATAAAGTGGTAAGGATTAAATGTGTTAAAACATGTGAAGAGCTAAAAATAAGTAGCTGGGATTTAATAATCACTCATTAAATGTTAGTTCTTGTGGTAGTGGCGTGTACTCGAGTGCAAGAGGAGAGGTCAAACCTGAGCAGCCCGTGTAGTCAGGTGGTTGTGGCCTTTTGCAGCCAAATGCTCCCCGTCTGTTTTCTTCTCCTGTCTTCAGCTCTTACTTATCACGAAGCCGGCCTTCTGCATGGGCTCCACCCACAGTGGCTCAAGTCGCTCCTCCCCTTTCTGGGGACCGGAAGTGGCTACTCTAGCTTCCCATACCCTCCTCTTCATGAGACTCCAGATATCCCGCTTTGCCAGGTCATCTCTTTCCCCTTGAGCACTGAGGATTGAAACCAGGGCTTTCACCCCGAACTACATCCGCGCCCCCTTTTTTATTTTGAGACAGAGGATCACTAAGTTGCTAGGTTGTCCAGGATAGGTTTGAACTTGTGATGATCCTCCTGCCTCTGCATCCCAGATTGCTGGGACCGCAAGCATGTGCCTCCCATGCCTGGCGACAGATCATTCCTACACTGTATTGAAGATAATTCTCCTCTAATTGGCCAATCATTTTAGTTAATGCACTTCTCCTGCATCTTAGAAAGTTTATGTGTGGGAATTCATGCTATGAACTTGTATTTAGACAAACACAAACATCATTCTGAGTTATAATACTGTGGTACAATGACCTTATAAATACATATACTTATTTTTCACGTTCATATGTATTTATAATATTTATAATTATGTACTTATAAATAATGACAATTCCATAGCAATTTCTATCCAGAGGGAGAGTCATTACACTGTATCACGTGAAACATTTTTGTCCTTTTGGAAAAACTTCTGATAGTTCCTCTCACTCCTTTGCTTCCAAACTTCAGTGGTCACCAGCCGTGCCTAGGACGAAGTCCACACTCCAGAGCAAACTCGTGGCCAGACTCAGCCACCTCACTTTGCAGGCTTCCCTGTTTGTCTCCAGAACAGCTGCCGTGCTCAGCTACCTCTTGAGCTTTATTTGCCAGGAATGTTCTCTGCCCTTCTCAGCCCTCTTTTATTCCTTTTCTGAATCAATTAGACTTACCTGTCGGGGATCAGCCCCCCGAGAATCCCCTTTTGCTACCGCAAGACTGAGTTAAATTCCTTTCCGATGGCTCCTGAACACGTGGGACAGTCTGTGTAAAAGGTTCTCAGACAATGGCCCAGTCACTTCTGTGGCCCCAATGCTGCTCCACCGAGGCAGGAAACACAACTGACAAAACAATAGTACTCTAAAATTTTATATTATTTTTTAAAACTCTATTTCTGTCTGCCTTTAAAAAAAAAGACTCTAGAAGTCTTGTCTAAGTATAAAATATTAAATAATTACAGTCTAGGGCATGAGAACATGACTCTTAGGTTGTTCTGGAACCACTACCTACTGGTTGTGCGTTTTTAGTCAAGTACATAGCCTTTTTGGACATCATTTTCCTCACTTGTGAAACGGAGAAGGGGTTTTGAAGTAGACACCTCCTGAGGGCCTAAAAAGAGTTGGTCTAGGGCCGGAGGGTTAGCTCAGTGGTTCCGGCGCCTGCCTCGCAAGCGCAAGGACCTGAGTTCGATCCCCGGTAACCACATATAATGCTGGGCATGGAGACACGCCCACCAACAGTCAACGCCGCATACCACAATGCTGGACATGGTGGCTCACGCCTGTCATCCCAGCACTCGCGAGGCAGAGACAGGAGGATTGCTGAGTTCGCAGCGGCTTGCCTGGGCACCATAGGGAGCTCAGGGCCAGCCTGAACTACAAAGCGAGACCCTGTCTCCAAAAAGCAAAAAAAAAAACAAACAAAAAAAACAGTTGGTCTATACTCCTGATCTCTGTGGGAATGCATCTCATTTCTCCTTTTCTCTTTTCCTAGCAGATGTATTTAAATGATAGTATTTTCTGTCTTCTTATCTTTATGGATCTTATAGTGGCTGGATTATTACCCTTTACTGACTTACTGCTCTGCAGTTCTCTGGTAGAAAACAGGCTGTATCATTTTCTAGCTCACCCTGTAGGATACTCTCTGCATATGGAATTCCAAATTTTTCTAAAAATAACTTTGTTACTGTGAAAGAATTAGATCATCCCTAGAGAAAATTTAGAATATTTAGATAAACAGCAACTCAACAGTCACATGTAATCCCTTGAATACCTTAGTATTCTACAAACATTCCCTTCTAGTCATATGTGCTCCTCTTCCAGATAGATTTGATTTGCAAGGAGGTCTCACTAATCAGGAAAGCGTTTAGAGCTAATCCAAACACAGGGCTGTAACATTTTCAGCTTTGCCCTTCAGCGTGGAGGAGCCAACCCTTCTCATTAAAACTTTATGGACATGTTGGGAAATGCTGTTTACTCAAAGTGATTGATTCGCCCTCAAGGGTGGGGGGTCTTTAAGCGCTGGAGAAAAGATACCAGGCGGAGAAGGGAGAAGGAAAAACGGAGGAGAGGAGTAGAGATCTGAGGGAGGAAGGAACTAAGAATGGAGAAGAGAAGCGAAAAGTAAGAGAGGAACGGGAGCCAAGAAAGAAAGAAAGAGAGCAGCAAAGAGAAAACACAACCTTTGGAAGAATGATACGAAAACAGAGCTATGGTAGAAGCTGCAATATGTGATGAGGCCTAAAATTCTCCTAGGGGACTGGAAATAACGGCCCGCAGAGGCTGTTACTGTCCTCTGTCCGCTGTGTGGGCCTAGGAGAGCAGGTGTGGGTAGAGCGAGTGTGTTGCATACTCCTCACTTGGACTCTGCAGCACAATTACTGAACTGTGTCCTAGTCTTATGATCGTAATAATATGCCACGGTCCTCTGTGCCTTAGTTATTTTATCTGGACAATGGGGATATTTGTGGTAATCTATTAAATTAACATGTTATTAGAAGAGTGGTTCACAGATCTAAATAGTAAGTGTTGATATTTATAATACAGGATATATAAACCCCACAGTTAAATCATTAAACTCCCGTAATAATTGATTTAAAGGTATGAGCATCCTGCTCGTTGGAACCTGGTGACATATGTAGGTGATCCGATACACTTACCTCATTCCCTCTGGGACTGGAAGTGCTTGAGCCGTGATCCTACCTGGAGAACGTTAACAAAGATTTGTTCCCTGGGAGCTTCCCTAGCTTCCTTCCCCGTGAAGTGGAGACAGTGGACATTTTCCATCATGGGGTAGTTTCCGGGGCTATAGAAGCGTCTAGCGTACAGTAAGGGCTCAGTTAATATTACTAATAGTTTGTTGTTACTTCTAGTTTGTTCCCGATTATTTTGTTCCTATCCATTTTTTTAGATGGTGATGATGTGAATTCCAATCTTGTTTGTATTTAAATCACTAATAATTCTTTTCTTTAAACCCGAGGAAGCTTCTAGGTTTGTCAAGGGAAACCCTTTTCAAGAATAAGAATAATACTATCCATGCTTTTATTTTGCTCTGTATTCCCTGCTTATGGCCTTCTGTCTTTAAGGCAGAACAATATCACCAGGAATGTATTTATATTCTAAAGACATCCCATTCAACCTTTAGGAAAGAAGCTCAGTATTTCATAAGGTGTTTCAATATTTGGGTCTTCTGTGACGTCGGATTTAACACTGCCTGAAAGCACTGCAGTTTTTCTTTGGTGACTGTCCTAAGAGCACCAGGCGCCTGTGGTCTCTCGGGCGGGACTTGGGGGCCGGGCGGAAGCTGAGTGAGGTGACGCAGGGCCGGGCTGCTACTTCCAGCTCCGCAGCGCTCCGTCTTCAACTTCCAGTTCAGGATCTGGCATGTTAAGTAGACCCACAGCTGGACGGCTGAGAAAAGGCAAATTGTCTGTAAGTGTTATTCCGCCAGAAATGTCAGATTTTTCATGTGGGAAATCAGAATTATGTGCAAAAATATAAACTTAAAGTCTGCATGTTATAAAAGCTGTCTATTGGGAGATGCACATACCAAGTCGCAATGTATAATTTTGTTCCTCAATGGAACTTTAATTCACACGTTCCCAGGGCCTAAACAAAACTTTACCCTGGCTAGGAGGACTGTGTTATCTTACAGGTATTACTCATCAGTCGCCCCATTGCAGATTTAAAAGACTTGCTCCAAAGAGCATCGACAAGTTAATAAGTGAGGTTATTCCTAAACTTGCAGCTCTTCATTCAGACATGTAATCACCCCTACGTCCACTGGTAAAGAGGAGGAAACATGACATCCTTGCTCACATGTGGGTTCAGACGCTGCCTCCTCTCCACTGCGTCGGTGGAAGGCGTGGTGGATGCGAGGTGAAGCCGTGGCAACCTGTGCAGAGGCCCAGGGCAGGCGCTGCCGCACGGAGTCGTGGCTCTGCGAGGGCTCCCCCTTCTCCTGCCCCTGCAGCACCGAGCGCGGTGTTACAGGCTTAGGGAGTAGTCAGACATTTTTGAGTCAACAAGATAAAAGATCACATTAGAACTTTTTGATTACCAATCACTTTTAAAATCATTTATCAAGCCCTTATGTTGTATTAGGACTTAAAATATATTCTTTCTTATAGTCCTCATGTGACTCCCAAGATGGCCATTACTGTCCCTCTCTTACAAGGAAGAAACTGAAGTTCAGAGACATTCAGGAGCACATTTAGTTTACTCCTGGGATCAGATTCAGTTTTGTTTGGCTGTAGCAACTATTTTCTTAACATTATCCATACTGATTGACTCTAAGTATTGTTTTTCTTTTCTTCTTTTAATATACCTTCTCCTTATCTCAAAAATTGGCCTTCATTCGAGAGTTTTCAGTTTCTAACTTCTGCCAGGGTTGTAGTCAGGCTGTGGGATCAGCGGGCCTTTCCTGACGTCATGCGGTGCCGACGGGGCTGCTTTAGACTCTGCCCGTTCCTGTCTCACCGCGGGCGTTGAGCGGTTCTCAGGTCTTGGACCTTGCTGCTCTCATCTGTAAACGGACAGTGACAGCTGTGTTCCTTTCACACAGTCTCCATGAAACAAGTGATCTATGATACATACAACACTGACGAGTCCTAGCACATAATGAGTGCTACATGCCAGGGGTACTTGTCATTTAGGCTACAGTTACCCAGCTGAGAGCATTTGCCTATGTTATTATTTATGTCCCACTCATTTTCCTCCATTTACACCTCCAGGACTCTAGCGGAGCTTCTGAAAATTATCAACAGTTCCTTGTTATATAGATGTAAAATGTGAATACTTCTGCACAACTACAGAATGTATTTACTGGGTAATACTTTCTTGGTGTGTCTAAAAAAGAGCTATTCATCTAGGGGGATCATAAGTTCAGGGCCTGTATGGGCAACTTACTGAGTGAGTACTGAGAACCTGCCTCAGAAATTAGATAAAAAGGTCAGAAGGCATAGAAATAGGCGTAGAAATGTTGGCAGAGTACCCTTAGATTCAGTCTTCCGTGCTACCACTGTACCGTCCATAACACAAACAATACCGATGCCACTACACAGATAAAGATCTCGTCACAGAAACTTTAAAAACCAGGTGACAGAGTTATCAAGAATTGAATGGATTCCGACTTCACATGCTTTCATGATTTCTGTTTTTATTTTTGAGGCTGTAATACAGAGCCAAACAGGGAAATAAAAAGTAAGATCTCCCTAAGAGGAAATGAAGTAATTGGGATTTTTGTTTCACTACAAGGTGGGAACACTAGGTTTGTCAAATTTCCATTGCGATTGATGAGACTTACTGTTGGCAGGAAAGGAGATTGGGAAATGTTGGAGAGGATGGATATAATTCAGAAAGAACTTCTACTTCCTTGATATTAAACAGCCTTGTTTTGTCATCTAGCGGGACTGGGCAGAGATATCATCCAGAAATGTTCACAACCAGATTGCATGGTTTCTGCCAAATCTGATTCTCACGAATTTGAGCTGAATGTCATGTTTCTGTAACACTCTGAAACACTATTTTTATCTCACAATGACCGACCACCTAGCCTCTGCTTTTCTGATACTTTTCTGTAGAGCATTGATAGTATTTCTAGAAATCCATCTGGTCAGCAAAAATCTTTTAATTTTTCATAAAATGTTTGCTACAAGAGCATGAGGGAGTAGGACTTGAGTTCAAAGAGACTGCCTATACCTCTCACAAATTTAGCACACATCTGAAGGAACTTATGATAAATAGGAAGTTTAGATAGAAATTTATAGAACATTCTGAGCCCTGGGTCATCTATCAGAAAAAGGGATTTGAGGAATGCTATTTTGAAAGGCACAAGAGTCTACTGGTAATAGAATACAGGTAATTGAAATAGTCAAGTAGCGCTCGCTTCGGCAGCACATATACTAAAATTGGAAATAGTCAAGTATTGGTTAGGAGTGAAAAAATACTCTGAAATTTGTAAAACGTAGGAAAAAAGAGTAGATTAATTGACAAATACATGACAAAAGGGAAAAATATTTGGCATGGATTCTCAATGCTTAGAAAAATAATGAGGGAAGTAGATAAAAGGGTTAATCTGGGCTGATAGCACTGTGTGAAACTTATATAATCACCTCTGTTCTGCCTCATGTAGAAGAAACTCTTCTGAGTGCGCACCAGAGGACGCCTCAGGGCCATCACCAGCTCAGGAACGGAGAGTAGGGCTTGGTGCACGTTAAAGATCGCAGCTCAGCCAGTTGTTTAAGTGCTGGACCTGAGTTTCTGAGTAAGCTCGCCCTGGGGCGACACTTCCTGTGGGCTTCACCCAAACTACCTGGTTAGGACAGATGTTTAAAACACTGCTAAATGGACAGTCTCGTCTTTGCGAAGTCTAGTTGGGAGGTGTACCCTGGGTGGGTGTGGCCGTCCTCCGAGACTTGACACAGTGTGATATTCGGCGGAGAGCGCTTTCGGTAGCGTCTGAGAATGTAGGAAACACGCTGCGGCACGGCCTGTGCTGAGGGAGCTCCGGGCCGCTGACAGGATGCGGAGCACGAGGGGCGCTGTCTGCGCTGACCACGCGCTGCGCACGCATCGCTCTGCTCTGTTCCGGTCACCACACAGGTGTGTTTCTGAGTGTCATTTTATGCTTTTATCCTCACTACTCTCCTCGATCCCATTTTTTCCTCTTTCTGATAATTCTGTTGTGGCAAATCAATCGCTTGATTTAAAGTTACAGACTTTGAAGAATTATCCAGTAGGATACCTAATAACCAAACCTACCTTCTGAGAAGTACGATAAAATGAATTTCCACCTATTCTTAGTTCACTCTTAAGACATGCATAGGCACTGAAGCCCTTAATCAAAACTAAGCAAAAATCAAATCTACAGGGTGGTTTAAGTTTAACACAGAAATAATAGCATGACAAATCCTTTAAGAAAAATTGTGGAACCCTGCCCTTGCTCCATCTGACCTCCAGGTGGTGCTGTTTACCTATACATGGAAAGCAGGAGCCCAGCCCCATTCTTGCCGAGTTTTGTTAAACAGGCTTTCCTTTTTTTTTGCAAAATATTTTTCATTTCTACAGATGTGTACTTTTAAAAGGCCAATAAAATTTTATAACCACTATTTGAAAAATTGCAAGATTATTATGATTTCTGCTACCTAGGCAGGAATATTTCTTTATGTCCATATATCCCCAGAGTCAGGTGTCTGCGTTTGTTTGTCGGCCCCACTCTTCCGCCCTTCCTGTCTTCCTAGCATGCAGGCTCAGCCACAGACATTTGGGTCGTTGACAGGTTCATCCAGGCACCTTTAAACACTTAAGTGACTTAAAAATCTATGGCTACTTCAGCTAAACTAGAAAATATATTTCTTTGTTAGCTAATTTCATAGGCTTCTGGGTGAAACACTGTGTCTTTACAGAGATGCTTTTATTCCCCCAAAGCTAGGGGGGTTTCTGGCTCTAGGGATGTTCCTAGAAGGTCTGACCTGGTTATTATTTTTTGGCGAGGGGATGCCTGGCAGGTGCCAGGAATGTTTCAATATTTCAAAACAGGTCACCCGTACAGTGACACCCTGATCCAATTTTTTTTTTTTTGAGACAGGGTCTCGCTTTGTAGTTCAGGCTGGCCCTGAGCTCACTATGGTGCCCAGGCAAGCCACCGCGAACTCAGCAATCCTCCCGTCTCTGCCTCCCGAGTGCTGGGATTACAGGCATGAGCCACCACGCCCGGCACTGTGGTGGTATGCGGTGTTGATTGTTGGTGGGCGTGTCTCCACGCCCAGCATTATATGTGGTTACCGGGGATCGAACTCAGGTCCTTGCACTTGGGAGGCAGGCGCCGGAACCACTGAGCTAACCCTCCGGCTCCCCCCCCCCCATCCAAATTTTTAAAGAAAGTGCTCATAGAAAAAAAATTGAGAGGATAATTTCCTGTTTGGGTAGGTATCAGGACCAAGAATAGTGGAAATTTTCCCACCAGAAAGACAACATGAGTGTGGAAGTGTTGTGGTAATGGTGTCATCAGGGGTGAAGTCTGAAATTTTAAAGGCTGATCTAAAATATAACTAACTCATATGCCTTTCTCCTTTCCTTTTCTCTCACAAGGGGTTTGTAAACAAGCTGGATGAATTCATTCAGTGGTTAAATGAAGCCATGGAAACCACAGAAAACTGGACTCCCCCCAAAGCAGAGATGGACGGCCTTAAACTATACCTGGAGACACACTTGGTAGGCAAGATTGTGTTGTGCTTGCTATCAGTAACTGGAGGAGTTTAATGTGCTGCTTGTCTATGTAAAGTATCAATTTTAGTTATCAAAAGTCATTATATGCTAATGAATCCGAGTTTTAATAGGCAACACTACAAAAGCTGAGCATTTGCTGGCATTTCAAGTCATCGTGTGGAACCTAAATTCTTTCCATTTCAAGCTGATTTTTCAAAGCCTTTTCTGAGGAAAGCATGTAAATATTCAAAAACACCTTACAAAGTTTTGCTCAACCCTTGCTCCCTAATGACAAAGTTTTTCTTTTTTATGAAAATGAATTAGAGATCATTTTGATGACCATTCTAAGCTTTCCAGAATTCTTGTAAAATTAATGAGCCTCTCATTATCAAGAGGGTCTTCTTTATCTGTTCTACACTGAGTTATTTTAATAAAATATTTAAAATGATGATTTCCATCATTTTTGCTGCTATGTGGATTTTTCAGCAGATAATTAATACAACTGTCATTACACCCATCACTGTGCACAGAGCAACCTATGGAGGGAAGTGGAAAACACTCGAATGAATATGCTTCTGAGTATGTTAGAAGCAAGAATTATAGACTGAGGGACATTTGATGAACCTCATGAGGTTTTTACTGAATGCTTCAAATGGCCGATATCAATTATAAAGGGGTGGCAACCACGAAGCGAAGTGTGATAAAGCATAGAGGAAAATCACGTTGTCGTAGGAAATGAAAATTCAGGCTTTAAGAATCTCATCTTTATTCCTTTCACTGATAGCATAAAATTGACAAAGGCAATGAAGACAAATCCTTGGGTACCCAACTGTGGGGCTCATTTCTTGCCCCTCGCACCTACTCAGAATTTGGATCAGGTAAACACCGTGTGCCGGTTCTACGTGTGTCGAGCTCACAGGGTCGCGGAAGTGTCCTCTGTGGTCTTCGTGGGGGACAGAGGGGGAAAGACTGGGGAAGCAACGGAGGGGAGAGTGAGAGAGAGAACGTGTTTTCGCGTTTTGGTGCTGTGCGTGGCAGCACGCTTTTAAAAGTCACTGTAAGCAGAGTAGCCTCCGACTCCTGGAGCTTAGACGGGTCGCTCCGTGAATGACCGGGAATGCCCAGTGGCGGGTGCGGAGGGCTTCCCCGCTGGAGCCTGGAGTTGACGGTATGTGAAAGCGTCAGTGACCCTGGCCAGCTCTCTTGTACACAGAGTTTAAAATATCGCCCTCAGCACTCAGTTCCCTGTTGAGCCGAGTTTCACTTTTTTTTTTTAAAGAGGGCATTTCATAATAGCAAGATAAAGACATTCAGTGCTTTATAATGTAAATTGTATTAATTAGAATGTCAACTTTTCACTGGCATTGTTCTGACAGAAATTCTAATCTGTGTTTAAACAGGAGTATATGAACTTTATTTCACATTAAGAGCGCTGTCTTAATCTTCTTGATTTAATATTTTATGGAAAACACACACTTCATTTTTGAGGTCCCAGAGGGCACGAGGGCATAAAGGGCACTTTAGATTATTTATGGAAAGCGAGGCTAGGAGAATACGAGCAGATCCTTTTCCTTTGGGAGTCGAGTGAGATGTCCCTCTGTACGCAACATAAGGCCTTATTCTCAACTCCATTATTCCAGAATCCTTATTTGGCATCTTTCCCTTGGCTTCTTTCTCATCCTAGCCCAAATCTACCCACCAGAATTTTCTGGGGGGAGAGAATTTCCCATTTGGCATTGTCCCCACAGGAGCACTGGCCAGATATATCTTCTGCGCTCTTGAAATAAGGCGAGTGCACCTGAGGAAATGAATTGATACTTCGGCACATGCCTAATGATCACGGCATCCCATCTAGCCTGACAAATTGTAGAACTTTTTCCAGGTGGCCGTGGGAACTGTAAGCATCCACACCTACCCCGTCATGACGTTTTTATTTAAAACCTGGGAGCCATCACCTGCTTTGGCGTAGATCTGCAACGTAGAGGGCTCTAGCTAAGGGTCCTTCTTAAGACATTGCTCTTAACGACGGCATATTTTTGCCCTTTCTCGGGCGACTTTTCTCCACAACTGTCTTCTATTACGTTAGTTGAGATAGAGACGACTCAGGCACACTATCTTTATCTCCACTTTTACATGCCTAGCAGCTATGATATCCAGGCCTATTCCCTGGATATTAAGTCACAACCTCACATTTTATTTCTGAATAATAAATAACAATATCTAACAGTCACTAGAGAACTAGTGTGTATGGACCACTGCTGTGTGGTACTGAGGGACAGTCAGGCAGAATCCCTGTTACCCTGCAGGCCACGTTTCTCATTTTAGATCGGGTCTTTGGCTCCAACATCTTTCAAATTTTGAGTTTTTCTACAAGTGTGTACATTTTGCTCTTGACCAATATTGTCATTTATATTTTTATCACATTACTTTCATGCTGGGTTGATATGAAATTATTTTTTCTCAAAAGAGGCAAAAAAACTCCACCTTCCTATAAATGAAGAGAAATGAGTATAGTTAGGGCTTCATATTCCTTAGTTCAATCATTAGTTCCTTAGTTAAATCACTCCTTTTCTTAATAAATAGGAGAGTGATATTTTCAAGGTTATGCAGTAGTTTGGATGGCCATGCAATTTTATTTGAAGATATTTGCAGATTCTAAATTCTAACATTAAATGAACAAGGGAGCAAGTCCCTAGAATGAAAATCTCCCATGGTGGAATTCGATACCTTCCAATATTTATTGTAACAAAAAATAAACATTAAAAATAATAAAAAGTTGTTCATTTCTATTTTGATTATTAATTCAGTTATTTTCTATTATGGTAGCCAAGGGTTTTTACCAACACAAATCAATTAAAGCTTTACAATACCTTTATAAAATATGAAGGAGCTTTATTTTTAAGTGTAAGAAATACTGTGAAATTACAATGATACATCAATGATTTTCCATGATAATCAATCATTTGCTTGCAACCTGGCTGCTCCTTTCAAAAATACAATTCCTATCTTCTAAGAAAATGACATTTTCAGGAAAATGTCATTTTGGAAGGGTATTTTGTGAGTAATGAACATTCCTATTCTTTGAAAATAACCTAAAATGGCATTGTATAGATATATTTTTGGACAGACTCTTCCTTTTCTCTGTCTCTTCTCTCACCTCTGTCCTTTTCCTGCCACTTTTTTTTTTTTTTAAAAAAAAGAACTTTATTGTGGTATGATTGCCATACAACAACTTGCATATTTTAACATATACAATCCTATAGGTTTTGACAATTTGACAAATATGTGCAAATATATATATGAAATTATCAAACAACATATTGAGCATGTTCATTGCCTTCTAAATGCTTCTTTACAGTGCTTGATAATTTTCCCCTTCTGCCTTCCTATCTTCTTCTTAATCATTAAGCAACCACTGAGCTACTTTATGTGCCAATTAAATTAGTTTGCACTTTCTAGAATACAGATTTGTTTAATTTCCTTCACTCATGATACTTATTTTTGAGATATATCATTTTGCTGCATGGTTGTTCATTACTTTTTAGTGCTGAGTAATATTCCATTATATGGATATATTAGTTTATTCACCTTTTTATGTTTATGGATATTTAAAAATAAGGAGTAATCTATTTAAGCAATTCTTTATGCTGGAAAGTTAGGTTATTTATAAACTTTTCTATAAAAATGGTGCTTCAGTGATTATACTTAGTAATTTGTCACCTTGCATAATATATTCTTAGAATAACTTATGTTAATTTCTGGTTAAAAGGTTGTACACATTTAAACATTCAGGCAATGTCACACTTTATATTCAACACATATATGCCCCAGTTTATATTCAACAGTTTGTGAGAATGCACATTGGTGGAAATCTTGCTATCAGAGTATTTTACCATTTTTGTAAAATGTTCCTACGATAGTTGCAGATAACATCTTATTCTAGTTTAGTATGTGTAGCTTGTATTTAAGGGAGAGTGTGACTTTGTATTTTTAGGAGTTATTTGTATTTCATTTTCTGAGAACTCTCTGCTCATGTTCTTAGCCTATTTTATGTTGGGCCGTTGCTTCTAGACATATAGAAGTTTTTTTTAAAAAATAGGGGAATCATGCCGGGCATGGTGGCTCACGCCTGTCATCCCAGCACTCGGGAGGCAGAGGCAGGAGGATTGCTGAGTTCCAGGCTTGCCTGGGCTACATAGTGAGCTCAGGGCCAGCCTGAACGACAAAGCGAGACCCTGTCTCAAAAAAAAAAAAAAAAAAAAAAAAAAAGAAAAGGGAATCATTCCTTTATCTGTGAGGTGGATAAAAAATATTTTTAAAAGAAATGATTCTAGGGTTTCTGTTCCAGAGGAACACAAATCTCTCACCAGTGTGAGGAGTCGAGGCTTAGCGAGGCAGACCTCACAGCCAGTCTGCTGAGCGTGCAGTAGTAGCTCTTGTTCTTGGCCGAGGAGCGTTTGGGCCCCAGTCCTGGAAAGATCCACGTGTCCTCAAGAGTTTGATCGCTCAGACTTGGAAGCACAAGCTTCAGGCCCAGGAGGCCGCACTGAGTAAGCGGCTTAAAGACTTTCGAGGATGAGAGACACGAAGAGCATGTGGGTCAGGGGTAGGTGACAGAGGGAGGAGCAGAGGGGAGGGACGCATTAGACAGGCGCGTCGACAGCTCCGCGAGGCCTTGTGAGCCTCACTCTGGCCAGCCAGAGCCCCGTGGTCACCGCCTCCTTCCTCGGCCCGGATCTCGCAGGCTGCTGGGCCATGGCCTTACATCTACCGAGGTCTGCAGCGAAGAGTAGGGATTTCCGGGAGCTCCTTTGGGTGTAGAGGGCGACTGGTCTCCACAGCTGTTCTCGGGGTTTGTGAAATCAGGTAATATGAACGTGAAAGATAATATTCACCTGGAAAAAGGGAGAAAATGTCATAAATGCGGCGAGTACCAGGGGACTCTAGTAAAAGAAATTGTGGGACTCTAGTTAAAGAAAAATATTAATTATGCTCACAAGAAAAAAAGACCCTATAAAAGAGCATGAAATTAAAAGTAAAAAGCCTTACCCCTCCCATGGGTAACTAGTGTAAACAGTTTGTTCTGTCTCTTTGAACCTATTTATGTAAAATGCATACATTTTAAGTATTTTAAAATTCATATATATATATATACTGTTCAATGACTTTTTGTGTCTAAAAATATCTCGGATATCCTTACGTCGATATATGAAGATCTACACATTTTAGCAGTTTCTTAATATTTTATTGTGTAGATGTGCCATTTATTTAATCCATTCCCACGTCGGTGGACACTTAAGCTGCCTACTTACTCATGCTTTTTCAAATAATACTTCGTGAACATTCATATATTTTAACACCAAGTAAGACTCCCGTCCCAGTCCCATCACGGTTTGCGAACAGCAGCGGCTCAGGGACCCTGTGTCGTGAGAGTCTGTCACACTCCAAGGGAAACTTCCCTCTGAACCTTAAAAAACGAGTGGGATCCGAGCTACATGAGTGTGAGTTTTGATTCCCTGATTGTAGGGGAAGATCTGAATTTGAACTGTTCACGTTGAGTTAGTACCTGCAGTTCCAGTTAGCTGTCACACGGTGGCACGCGAGCACCAAATCAGTTTTCCAGGTGCCTGGGTTTGACCGTTTTCCTTGTTTTGTCGTTCCCGTGATATTTACAAAAACAGATTTGAGGCCCAGAGATTTAACTCCGTGCTTCTTGCGTCTGCCTCACAAGCTCAAGGTCCCAAGGTCGATCCTTGGTATTAAAAAAAAAAGAAGAAAAGAAAAGAAAAAAGAAACAAGTAAAGATACATTTGATCTAACTAATATGTGTAGATAGAAAAATTTTCAGCAAAGATATTTGCACATATTTTCATCTTTGCTTGGGTGTTTATATTTTGGAATAAACAATTTTCCTTTGTATTACAAGAAAAGTAGTATTTCCACAGGCCTTTTTAGCCATACAGAACATCCTCAAAATATTTCTGGCTGTTTTTCCTTTGCTTGCCTTCGTCCCTCCTGCCTCCCCCCCCCCTCACTTCTCACTGTTTGAAGTTAAAAGATGACAGGGTTTTCTTTGTCCCACTTCCTGGGCCTCTCCTCTTTCTCCTCCCTTTCTCTGCTGAGACGATAGGCAGCCCTGGCCAGAGCAAGCTGTAGTTTCACAAGCCCAGTGTCTGCCACGGGCCGCAGTGCTCAGCTAATGGGAAGGCGTCTGTCAGACTTCAAAAGCCAGAGTTGTGTGAGTTTGTTCACCCACCTGCCGCCACACTCAGCCTCCATACGCAGAGCTGGTGGCCTCAGAAAGAGCTTTGAAGTTGCATTTCCTCGGCCTCCTTCATTCTCATCAGTTTAGGGCAAGTGGCAGAGTTGAGTACAGAACTGGGACACTGCTTCCTCTGAGGAATTGAAATACTCAACTCCCAGCCGTGAGTTATTTGCTTCATGGCAGAGGACGAAGGAAGGTCTTTTGGGAGTTGGCAGCATGCAGGCTTTTTGCGGTTGACGAGAGGGGAGCAGGCTGGGGTGGAGGGAGTTGGAGAGTGGTTGTGATAGGAGCCTCGTCTTAGACCTGTGATGAAAATCCTGGACCACGTTCTTTTGCTCGCATACCTAATTCTGTGCATGTAGGGGACAAAAACGCTATCTTCCTCTTTAGTTGGAAAGAATCCCTGCACTGTTTAAAGTATCCAGGACATACAGTTTCTCCCTGAGTCAATTTAAGGAAACATGGGCTGGAACACCCAGAATTTCTCTTTGCTTTGAAAATTGTTGGTGTCCAGACATTTTACTAATCTGTAACTTTGTTCTGTTTATTTTTTAAATAATGAGTTTTAAATTATAATGCCAATGAAATACTGCATTTATTAAGCACTTTCTATTTAAGATAGTGACATACTAAGCACTGAAGAAAAGATTCAGCGGTGGATCTTGCACTATGGGGTTCATACACGGCCCAGAATCATTGTGTTTTAATAGGAGAGTCCTACTAGCTAAAGTACAGTGACCTATCTTTCACCCTGTGTACCCTATCAACAGATCTTATTTATGCACTGTGTTATGTGGGTTTTGAGGATCTTGAAACAATTTAAGGAATAAATAATAAAAGTTCCAGGTCTCTAGGATTGCTGAGTTCGAGGCTTGCCTGGGCTACATAGTGAGCTCAGGGCCAGCCTGAACTACAAAGTGAGACACTGTCTCAAAAAAAAATTTAAAAAAAGTTCCAGGTCTCTATATTACCCCCCAAATACCCATTATATCTATTTAGGATTTTTGTGAACAACAAAGAAATATGTTATAAATGAAGATTTTCTTTTCTTTCTTTCTTTCTTTCTTTTTTTTTACTTTGGGGAGTTGTACTTATTAGGAATGTTGGATATCTGAGAATATATGGTGTGAGAAGTTTAGGTATTTTTATAGAAACTGAAATTCCCCTCCCACGCCTCAACTATTTCCTTGTAGCTGTCACTACTTGGGGGCAGTGTCTTTTTGGTATCTATCTCCTCCAACACTTAGGCATGTGGGGGCATAATAGATACTAAAAGTATCTGTTCGGGCCGGAGGATTAGCTCAGTGGTTCTGGCGCCTGCCTCGCAAGCTCAAGGTCCTGAGTTCGATCCCCAGTAACCACATAGAATGCTGGGCGTGGAGACACGCCCACCAGCAATCAACACCGCATACCACAATGCCGGGCGTGGTGGCTCACGCCTGTAATCCCAGCACTCGGGAGTCAGGGACAGGAGGATTGCTGAGTTTGCGGCGGCTTCCCTGGGCACCATAGTAAGCTCAGGGCCAGCCTGAACTACAAAGCGAGACCCTGTCTCAAAAAAAAAAAAAAAAAAAGGCAAAAAAAAAAAAAAGGATCTGTTCGATGAATGAATATTTGTAAAAGTCATTTTACAACCAGTATAGGCAGCAAATTTAGTTAATGCTATAAATCATTAAACAATAATTGAGTGTGTGTGCAAGTTAAATTATTTTCTCTACAATTTACAAACTGAAGTAAACTCTGATCGTCTGGCTTTCTGGATATTGTCTGATATATCTGTGACAAGGCAAATGGCTACACAGAGGAAAAAACCAGAAATGTTTTCTTCCGTTTTGGTGATGTAATTTATCTCCTTTGGAAAAATAACCCCACTGATGATAAAAATGATAACTAAGATATCAGAAGGGTTAAAAAATCCCACAGGTTAAAGTTACTGTTTTACAATATGAAGATTACATGACTAGACAGGATGTTAATGACTTAACATTATAAAATTTATTAAATTTATTTTGAAAGTGGTTTGGTTCCTCCTCTCACATGCGTAAAGCATGTGAGAATAGTTGTGCCCCAGGCTGCCAAACAAATTGTTAATGGAACTGGAGTCCTTCAGGGATTGTCCTAAATCCACATAATATTCTTAAATCCTGGTGTTTGCAGAGGGACCTGTATATTAGCAGATGTACGTGTGAATAATATACTTATATCCATCCATCACCCTGGTGACTCTACATCTGGAGGGGCTGCTGCACATCAATTATTCCACCCCAGGGGGAGAGAGACATTTGGGCCAGCACTGACCTCCTTTGCAATCAAGGCCTTTGAGCAGTATGTTCTGGAAGTCGAATGGTCCCTTTAGACAGAACCTCTGTTTTAGAATCCATCTGGCCTTGTGTGGCCATGCTGAGAAGTCAATGTGATTACCTGTGTCAGGTGTAGGGGCAACATCCAGAGAAGCGAATGAAAATTCCTGCGCTCCGAGCCAGGGTCAGGATCTGTCTCCCATCTACCTAATCCTTGCCTGAGCTGTTAGCCTGTCTATTAGGAAAGAATGTCATCTGTGGTGAGATGCACCTACTTTTCACAAACAAATGCGACTGATTGAAATATACTGTAAATTGATTAAGAGCTAACTTCATATTCAAATTCTTGGAATAAATTTTATTATCTGGCCTTTCAGAAAAAAACTCTTCTTCAAGAATAATGCAGAGTTTTGTCTTTATATCTCAGTATCATTGTCGTGGTGTCTTTTTTATTTTTGACAAGTTTCATAATGTTTATCTTTTTTATGAAAAGCCCAGAACTTCTTTATCAAGTGTACAATTTTTTTCTAATTTTTGAGCTTCTCATATTATGCCTGGAGGTGTGCTGTAGATTGTCATAACTGATGAATCAGTGACAAATGTAGCCACTTCATTTTCTTGGGAAATATACAATTGTGATAGTAGCTGACCATTTATTTAATTATGTGGTAAGTACCATATGATGAGAGGGTAAAGTTAAATTGATGATTTAGGCTATCTCAGCCAGGGTACAGTTTACATGGCAATTACTCTGGGATCATCAAAGTGTAATTGGCAAATAATTTTGTAAGCGAAGGAACATGACAGCTCATTTACATGGTGTTCACTGAGTAAAATTTGGGGACATTTATCAACCACTTGCTAGTGAAGAATAATCTCACCAATACCTCCCAAAATGGTATAGGCTGATTGAAAACCTTCATGGAAGGTTTTTGGTACAAATTTGCATGTTTTTGTTACCATGGGCACTTGTTAGGTGCGTGCTTTGTGCCAGGCACTGTCCTAGGCATTGAAGATACAACGTGAGTGAAAACACAATTCTACTGTCAAGAATCTCAAACATCAGAAGCAGATACTTCTATCAACAATTTTAAAATAGTATGATAGATAGAGGTTTGAGCTCTGGAGAGGTACAGTTGGTTGTTAAGAGAGAGAAAAATGTATGGTCAGGGAAATCTTGCTAGAAAGTCTGACACATCCGGTGAATTTTAATAGATGGGCTAACTTTGTTAGGGGAGATCTTACCAGGCAGAAATGCAAAAAAAGGCAGAATATTGGAGGAAGAAGTCAGGTTGTGTGAGATGAAAACTTGAAGCGGTCTCTGTTTACCCCTCTCCCCCCATAAACATTGTACTTGTCAGACTGTAAGTTCTGTGAGGGCAGGCACCACGTTCATTTTGTTCATAGTTGTACCCTTTTTTTTTTTAAAAAAAATCTTGATTGGTACAATTTATATACATCTCACAATCACACATAACATCGAGGAATTTGTACCAATATACGACACAAGTTAATTTTCATTTTTACCCATATCCCCACCCACCCACACCTCCCCACCCCTTACAAACATGCTCTTTTATATGCTTTCAGAATCATATTTATTCCTTCCCCTCATTACATTCTCACACCAAATTTCCTTTGGAAACTTCCCATTCTACAAAAACTGTCATACTTTCTAGAGCTCATTTGCATCTACATAGTTGTACCCTTTAAGCCCCAGATTCTGCCTGCATCTTCACAGGCACGCAGGTAAAGAATAAAGGGGAGGTCGTGTCACAGTCAGCCTGGTAAGGGGTGGTGATGGGCCTGAGGCAGGTCGCTGTGGAGAAGGGAGGACTGAGAGATGAGTCCGCAGGCTCGGGCCTGGTCGGATATGTGAATGTGGTGTCTTCTCACAGCGCTTTTCATTTCCAACCTGTACGAAGGAGCTGACCCGGCAAAAAAATACAAAGAAAGGGGGAGCTCATCTTACTTTTCATAAAGTTCTTAAATTCCTGACAAGAAATGCTGTGCTTTAGAATGAAAAGTTAGAAGAGACTTCCCCGGAGATAGTTAAAAATAGAAGGGACACATCTGTCTGGGATGGTTGAGGGACAAAGCCGCCCTGGGGGCGATGAGTGCTTGGATGCCCTTTGGGGTTCTTTCCTCTTTGAAAATTCTCTGGTTTAGAATAAATAAATAAAAACTTCTCTCAAGTTGCCTATCCTAAACTTCCTGGATTAAAGAAGATAAAAATCAAAGTAGGGAAGGACTGGAAAACATTGAGTCCAAATGCCTGTGTTACAGATAAGGGAGCAGAAGGCGGAAAGTTTCAGTGACGTGTCCAGTGGCACTCACTCAAGAAAAGGGTGGCCCATTTCACTGACTTGGACTGGGCCTGCTCTTTCTCAGATTTCGGACAGCAAAACTTAAGTTCTGGGTTTCCTCTGTGAGCAGGCAGAGGGCAGAGATTCAACAGCAAACAAGACTTGTTATCGTATTTTTTCCTAGTTAATTTAAGAAGCCTCAACAATAAGGGACCCTTGTAATGTGAAAATATTAGGAAAGTGCCATTTGTTAACCAAGATACTTGGATAATAGAGAAAATGAATTTTAAAACCCATGATGAATTTTTTAGCACCATTCTTTGCCTTGTAGTGCTTCCCTACTTTGTAGTTCCTAATCCTCACAGTAAAACTAGGCATTATGTACTACTGTATGTATTCCATTTTATGTGTCAGAAAACCAAAGCACTTAGAACTTGCTCCCTAAGATCAGACCATGATGACTGGAGGTCATGTCTTGTAAAAATGATGTTAATATTCTGTGGGTTGCTTTTTCTAAGTACCGAGACCATTTACGTTAACTGTGATTTTATTATTTATATCATCTAAATCTTCATTGTTCGCTTGTAGTATGTTCTCCATATTTGCCATGGGGTTGCCTAGAATTCATTTCATGACTATCTAGCATCTTGTCAGAGTTTTGGCAGATCTTAAATATTTACCCATAGAAATCTTCAATTCTTACTGTACATGGCATTTGGAAGGTGTATTTTGTATTTTGAAGACCAGTTCATCTGACCACCTTTTGTGGATGGCATTGTGGAGCAGAAAAGAGAAACAGCCCCGCATTGCTCAGAAGATCATGGCTTTCTTCCCCACCAGGATCCCCTCTGAGAATGTAGAACCGTGCTGGGAACAGCTCAGAGAGGAGCCTTAACAAAGATGGCCTGAGGCAGATAGCAGGTGCCTTGTCAAGCCTGGGCTTTTCTGACTGAACACACATTCTTTCTCCTGCCCTGTATAAAGGCACATTTTCATTTTCTTAGGCTAGTGAAAATCTTTTGTGTGAAGAAAAAGTGTCATCAAGTGTCTTATTCATCAGCATATATACTATCTCTTTAAAATGACAGTGGGAGTAAAAGTTCATCAGTTCAATATGTCTTTCACATTCGAAGACTCCTGACTAATAACCTCTGGTATTTATCATCAGAACAGCCAAAGAACTAAATTCTGGCACATGGTACTCTCACGCACTGAGAGAAACTTAAAAAGACAGAAGATTTTCTCCATTTTTTCCTTCTTCCATTCATTTAGAAGGAAAAACATATCTTTTTTTGATTAAAAAAAATATGAGCATGCAGAAACATCTGGCCTATATTACCACGGCAGTCCCCTAAATGGCCTCCTTGTCTCCAGCCTGCCCTTTTACAATCTACTCTCTACAAACAGCCAGGAAGATCTTTCTGGATCTTAGATTTGCACCAGTCACTCTCATGTCCCTGGCATATTTTCCCATAATTCTTTCATGGTTCTCAGGGTCAAGTCCCGTGTCGCCACGCTGTTGTCTTCTCTGCTTGCTGTCTGTCCCAGCCACACCGAGCAGCTCACCGCTGCCTGCTCCATGATGTAAGATGGTCTCCGGACTCGGGCGCATTAAGTTCATTCTTCATAAGCTCCTAGTCAGGCTTTGCTGAGCCTGTATCTCAGTATGAGTCCACTCAGCACCCAGCCAGCATTTGGTACACTTGTTTTGAATGTAGTCAACAGTCTTGCTTTTGCTTGTCTGGCATAATACTTTAATTAAAAAAGTTTGAACCGCATCAGGTAGGGCATATTGCTATTCAACTTCCTTAAGACTTTCCCATCCTGTATTATATATTAAATCCTAATTCTTTATTTATTCTGTGCTGAGTATTATAAAACTTCTGATGTTTGTCTCTTTCACCTAATAGACTAGAATACAAGCTGCTTGAAGACAAGGGTTCTGTGTTTTTTTTTTTTTTTTTTTTTTTGAGACAGGGTCTCGCTTTGTAGTTCAGGCTGGCCCTGAGCTCACTATGTAGCCCAGGCAAGCCTGGAACTCAGCAATCCTCCTGTCTCTTCCTCCCGAGTGCTGGGATGACAGGCACTGTGTTATTTTTATATCTTTAGTCCTGGCAGAGATTGAGGAATAAATATTTATTCTATGAATTTAGGCCTTTAAAAAGTAACATTAAGTTATGGAAGACCCAGTAACTCCTTTTTTCCTTTCTGGTTGCTTACAAATATGACAAGAATCATGACTCAGTGGGCCTAGCAGATACAGTTCCCTGTTCCATAATCCTGTTAGGAGGATTCCTTAGGTCTATTTTCATAATTCCATTCTGCTAAGATAGCTCCATGTTTGAATTCAAGCCTTTAGATGTACTGATTCGCACAATTTCCTATACCAGGAGATCCATATATGTTCTTATCTTTTGCACATAATCATTCTTTGTTTTTTGTTATTGATTGGCTTCCATAAAGATATACATTTCATTGGTTTCATTTCATACCCACTTAACCTGGACACTGTCATCAAATTGGGCTATTCAAAAATATTAAGGGAATAGGATTAGATGTCTTATCTGTTTTATAAGGTCTTATCCTGACCAAAGTACAATCAATAGGGTAGGCATACTTGAATTTGGTCCTGCCAGGAGGTAATGCATCCAGTTTGATACACAGTGGTTAGGCTGGAAGCTATAATATAAATGCCCATTGGTTAACCTCTGTGTATCAGCTTTTGGATAATACAGTATTTGTTTCAATCATTGGAATTTTTTAATCTCCCTGATTATTCACCACTATCCATTCAGTTACATATTGCTGTAAAGACACTAAAAAAAGATATGGTGTCCCCTAGGACCAAGATTACTCCTATTTGTGGAATGTCCCATAATCAGTGACGTAGTACCATGGTACCTGCCTGTGGCCATAGATTCCGCCTCCGGGCAGTGCACCTCCTTCTCTGGGAGTGGTGTCTGTGGTGCCAAGCGAGGGTAGACAGTGGGGCATTGCTGCAGGAATATGCAAGTGTCACGACGGCGCTTATGTATCCAAACACCAAGTTAAAGAAAGAAGAGGAAAAGAGCATCCTGTCATCTCGGCTTCCTTCTGTAGTGAAGTGGTGAGGGGAAACAGAGGGGGAGCTCATTACAGAATTTTTTAGCAGCCAGAAATTTCATCGACACTTTTGTTAATGTACCTGCTTGGATGCCTTCTCAGAGGCTCACTGTAAATCCGTTAGTTGGTATTATTAATGGTTAATGGTGCTCCTGCAAATCAAGCAATATTGTACCATTTAGGTAGTAGGTATGTTAAATGGTTCTTTTTATATAGCATCAAGCTTATCAGATTATCTTTTTTCCTAATAACGAATGCCTCATCTTTTCCAATTTCCTAGTCAAATGCTTCCACATCATTTTGAAGCAGACGTAGTTCCAGCTGCATCTATTCTGTACTTTAGGCTTCAATTATGCCAAATTATCCAACTTACTTACAGGTCCTCAGGTTCTTTTTGTCTCTGAGACATACTGATGCACTTCTAGCTCATGATCACCCGACATTCAGCTCAAGTCTGTTGTAAGTAAACAGTGAATCAAAGGAAACACTAAACTAAATTTACAGTTGTGAACACATTTCTAGGGTAAGTTTCTCCCTAGATTTTGGTGCTCTTCTGTTGATCTTAGGTGCTTTTGTTTTCCCTCTTTTTTTCCCCTCAAACACACATGTACCTCATCCTGCATCAGTGTTGGGGATTTTTATGGGATGGCAAAAAGTAAGTGCAACCATGTTTTGACTATAAAATAAAAATATTTAATTTTCTAAAGGTACTGCATTACTTGGGTGACCAGAAACATCAGACTTCCCATAAATTTCCATATTATATTTTATTCAACCAAATACCTATAGGGGAAAGAATAATACAAGAAATAGGGAACACTCCTTAGGAAAATCTAATATTGTCATTTTCTGTCATGTTTGACTGAAGTTTTACTGTATCTTATGACGGAAAGTCAGAGAAAGTGATTCTTCTTTTATTTTTTTTAAGACAGGGTCTCACTCTGTAGTTCAGGCTAGCTCTGAGCTCACTATGTAGCTCAGGCAACCTTTGAACTCAGCAATCCTCCTGCCTCTGCCTCCCGAGTGCTGGGATTACAGGTGTGAGCCACCATGCCCGACACTGTGGTATGTGGTACTGATTGCTGGTGGGTGTGAGTCACTGCACTCAGTGTTATTGTTTGTGATTAACCGGGGATCAAACCAGGGACCTTGTGCTTGCTAGGCAGGTGCTGGAACCACTGAGCTAAATCTCCGGCCCTTAAAATATTTTTTAAAATCCACAGTTCTTATCTTTGTACTTTAAGGCCCAATCTGCATCTCTCTCTCTCTCTCTCTCTCTCTTTCATTTCCAGTTTTGATCATTCTGTTTCTGTCTTCTGTTCTTTAAAGAGATCCCTTCTCTTCATAATGAAAAAGAGATTCCAACATTATCAGAGATAACTCAGACTGTAGTTTGTTCTCCTTGAAATTTGGGCAGTTGCCCTCTGATACCAGCAGCCATACTTGTTAACAGCCTGAGTCAACAATTATATATGATTTCTAAGTGAATGACTGCATGAATACTTGATTTCACAATTTATAGTTCCTTAGTCTAGTTTACATTCCACCTTGGACTGTTTCATTTTGAACTTCTATAGAATGTTTAATAAAAGCAAAGCATCTTGATTATTTTGGAGTTCTGTCATGGAGAAGCCAAATAGTATTTTAAAATCTACATGTGTCCCAGTTATACTATTGAAAGAACCAGTTTTCATCCTAAATACCAACTATCCAACATGTTGCTTACAATGATTACTCTTCATTGGACTTCCTGTGGTTGGAATGCCTTGTAGCATTCCAGAGATAGAAAAATCTTTGGAAAACCATTTGTGTTTCTCAAAAAATACACTTCTCCTCTAGACATGTTATTTATCAAGTTCAACAGATGCCAACTGTGTTGGCAAACATTTCTGGAATATCTTACATGTGGCATGAGTTGGGGTTATATGTGAACTGGTATAGTATTCACAATTGGGAAGCCAAAGAAGTAAAGTAGCATACAGTAAGATGAATTCTACAGTAAAAGCAAGTATAAAATAGAAACAACTGCAAAAGGCATTAGGGAAGGCTTCCTGTAAGAGATGGCTCTGGGTTAGATTTCAACTATGATAACAATTTTTGTCTTCTGGGTGGCTGTCATGAAGAGAAAATACCCTTGATGGACCTGATATTCCTATTTATTAATAAGTGCCTCCTTTTAAGGAATAAACTTTTAAAGAGTAAAAATTAAAACACATTTGACTCAATTCAGTATATAAATTCATCTCTATATTGTGTGGTTTATGTGATATCTGAGAGAGCTGAATCAAACTATATTAATAGATTTATATATGCACACATAAGGGTAATATATTTTCTGTTGCCAATTTTTTATGGTTTCATAAATAGTTCTATCACTAACATTTCTTTAAAAAATGAAGCAAAGAGCTCATATGTGCTGGTAGAAATTCAATGTGTTTTATAGAACACTGCTGTTCCTGATATAGCCTACGGGATGTGGCTTTTCATAAAAACCTAATGAATTTCTAGATTTGTCAGCTGTTTCCAAACAGATGCACTCTGCTAATCTAATGGAAACATTTTGAGCCCAGATCCCAAATATCAATAGCATTTAGTATTGCAAATTAGTTTGTCTATTGGTTAAATGGGGCTGTATGGCTCTTGATAAAAAGTAGCAAGTAATTTTGTATGGATGTTTTGTATCTGACTGCCTTTCCAGGGTTTGATTCTCCTATTTTTCTTTGCAGAGTTTTAAGTTGAATGTAGATAGTCATTGTGCTCTCAAGGAAGCTGTGGAGGAGGAAGGACATCAACTTCTGGAGCTTATTGCATCCCACAAAGCAGGTAAATCCTCCTGAAATATTGCAAGTCTTTATGTCTCCAGACTATTAAGAATGAAGAAGCATTGCCGTAAATTACTGCATATATTCACTTCCTTATGTATTATTAATATTTACATTATCAGATTGACCTTCAAGATTTATAAATGTTTCATATACTGCACACAATGCTCTGATACTTATAAGATGAAATACTGCCTCCAAATGGTCTGTTCATTTTTATTTGGGGCTTGCTGTTCGCCTGAGTTTCAGTTGAAATCACACTCCCGAAAACTTCACGTTGGCATGCCTCCGGAGGTGGCTGCTCTGGAGATAACATGAAGATAACGAGTGACAGTTGTGCATATAGTTCTAGTGCATATGCCTTAGAGTACCTATAGATATCATTGTAGATATAAGGCAGGAGTCTAGAGATATCGATTATTTCCCTGCTAATTTACGCACATGAATGTTTTGCGTGTTCTTTGCTGGGTCTTTGCATTCGCAGAATTTTTGGCCTCCAACCAATTCCTATTCCAGTATTAATCTATTTTTGAGGAACAGACTATAAATAAAAGTAATTTTATCATTTGGCTATACTTATCTTGATAATAGACGATCGTATGACAGGATGAGTTATAGCTGGGCTCTTTGAGCTTTCTGTTTCTAAACAGGAAAAGCACAGCATTAATTGGGTGTGTTAAAAACTGCTGTCTTAATTCTGGTCCATTTACTGTATTTCTCATTGAATTAACTTTATTTTCATACATCTGTCTGAGTATTATAAAGTCTCCATTCAGATGCACATGGGGCTTATATTTAGAATGTGTAGGTATAGTTTTAATAAATTTTATACACTGTGATTTTTGTTCCACATGCATTTATTTCGGACAATATACTGAATCTATTTCCCAAACAGATTATGTATGTGGTTATACTGTTAATGTGTCCTTATATTTTTGTGTCAAAACTTGCCAGTCTCCACTCTGGGTAACAAATGCTGATATGGTAGGTGATGGTCAGGTCACTTAACAATGTGTATATTATGTGAAATAGTCACCTAATTTATAAATAGTAAAAATGGATAAAGATGCAGTCAGATCCACAACTTGTGCTTTCCCCTCCTTTCGGAGAAGGGTTGAAGGACATGCTACAGATGATTGCAAGTCAATGGAAGGAGCTGCAGAGGCAAATCAAACGGCAACACAGCTGGATTCTTGGCGCTCTGGATACCATCAAAGCCGAGATCCTGGCTACTGATGTGTCTGTGGAGGACGAGGAAGGGACCGGAAGCCCCAAGGTAAGTGGCTTGAAGTTTGCCTTCTTTCCTCTTATTTCTGTCTTCTTTTGAACTAGGCACCACTGAAGTTTGCTTTCCACCCTAAGGCTTTTCATTTCTAGAGGGTAAACTTTATCTATCTGTCTATATATAAACAAAATGAAATGGCTTGGCTTAAAACAATAAAAAAAATCCTACAACTTTTAAGTTTTCAAGGAAGAAATCTTCTTATGAAAAGTGGCAGGGTAGGCGGGAGACAGTACTTTCGGGATGGGAGAAAGGGGGATATAAAACATTTAGTAAACAAAACATAAAGCATCTTTAACATGAATAATCAGAATGGTTTTAAATTGTTTTGTTGCAACTATAAATCACTATAATCAGTGCAATCACTCAGCTCTGACATCCATTAGCCGCTTGGTTACAGCAAATTAACAAAGAAGAGAGAAAGTGATTCATTATCTCATTCCTGTTAATGACTATCAGATGCATTGCCTAATTAGGGGATGGTCATTGTAGTGGGAAGAAGGTCATATGCTTTGCTACAAATCTTTTTGCTCTGAGTGTAAGTTCTCCATAATGGTGCACGCATTGAATACAAGTATTTTAAAAATGACTATTGACATGTTTTGGTTATCCATTTTAGATTTATAAAGTAGCCCATAATGCATATACAACCAACTTTAAATGAGGCACCTTGTAATCAAGTACTACTGATCTAAAAGTAGTTTTGCATTTACAATGTGAAAAATGACTTTCTTAATTTACTATTTTTCTAGTTTCTCCTTCCTTCCTTTTTGTCTGTCTGTCTTAAAAACTTGAAACAGAATCTTACTGTTAATAAGTTGCTCAGGCTATGTTTGAATTTGGAATTTTCCTGCCTCAATCTCCCAGAGCACTGGGATTAAAAGTGTGCACTACCATGCCAGCATCGCCTTACTTTTGTATCCATTCTTTTTGAAGAAAGTAGGTGTATAAACCAATCTCTGAATAGAAATCTTAGCACTGTAACATATTGTTGCATGGAGGGAGACATTTAAAAGTTCGTGGTTTCTTGGCATGGAAGAAATAAGTAAATCATCAAATCATATTCATGTGTGTTGGCATTGTGTAAATGTACACAGAGCAAGTTAAATAAGTACTTTGCCCTCTTAAAGTGAAATTATTAAGTGCAGACAAAGGAATAAACTAACCCCGCCCTGCAGTGCTGAGACCCATACAGCTAGTTAGAAGCTCAGGCAATTTACAGCTTTGGAAACCCAAACAACTACCTTTAACTTATTTGTTGGAAACAAGATAGAATGATGAGTTCAGCTCCACTTAAAGAAAGTGCCAAGGAGCAGGTCACATTTCAGGAAAGACTTGAAGGAAGGAAGAGAGGTGGCTTGGCACCTGAGTAGGTATTTTAGGAGGCAATGTGATGAAAGGATCAAAGCCACAACTAATAGAGTGAAATAGAGAGTGTGTTCCGCAGGCTTCTCAGGGCAGAGGTGTAGCTATTTTAAAAAGGCTTCAGGGAGAAGTTGATTGGCTTAAAGCTTTGGAGGACCTTTGGGTCCTCCTTTGGGGATGATTAAAAGAAAACTCAGATGTTTTATTTGTTTAACAGATACTGAGTACTTACTCTCAGTGAGCTATCCTCTAATTGGGTGCATTCAACAGGCCACACTCTATTCTATAGCACTTCCCAATTCTTTATTCTCTCACTTAATTATCACAACAAATATAAAACTGCAGTCAGTACTTTTCGGCTTCAGAACTCTTCCGACCTGATACACTACGTGGGGCATTTTGATGAGAAAACTGTTTCCAATGCCATTTGACAGGGACAGTTTGAACTAGACACTTTAAAATCAACTCCTTCTTTAGGGATGTTTTTAGATGGAATGAAGATAACAACCCAGAGAAGGAGAAGTGTTGTCCCAGGAGAGGAAATGCTAGGATTTCTTAAAAACAGGGCAGGTAGGCTCCTCCTCAAATCCTTATCAGAATCTCTTAGGAAGAGCCTAAGAGTCTGCATTCTGACATTTCCCAGAGAAGCATCAAAATAGGGTCTAAGATCTTTTCTCTTTTTCTTTTTTGTGGTTTATGTTTTCTTTTTCTTTTTTTTTTTGCATTATTCAATAAACTTTATTGGCACATTATATACACAGCTCACAATCACACAAAACATTGGGGAATTTGTACCAGTATGTGACACAAGTCTCTAAGGTCTTTTGTTACAGGACTGCGCATATGATATAAATGAGGCAATGTCTGTTGCACTTACAGTAGTAAACAACTGATATCAGCTGAAATGTTTAAAACTGGGTCCATTTAAATTGTGCTGTGCCTTAGTCTAATGAAAGATTATACAGTCATTAAAAAACAATGTTTTAGAGGAGATCTTTAAAGATTGGAAGAGCCTTAAACAATTTTAGATTTTGAAATATTTTGAATAGTCCAAGGCTCTACAATGAGGAGAAATTATTTTAGTCAGAAAAATAAGAATAGATGTAAAATATAAGGATTATAAATTGACTTAAAAGGTAAAATATGTGACAACAAACTGAGGGGAACTTGAAATATTAATTTTCAAAATTTTTTGTTTTTATTAGTACATGTTTACAGTATACAATAATTACGTTCCTGATGAGGAGTTGGTACACGTACACAACGCACCTTAATTCTTTTGCTACCTCTTTCCCTTTTTCTCCCGCCCCCTCCACATCTTGGTCCTCTTCCCACTGTGAAACGTCTAACTGTATTTATTTATTTTTTATTGGTAGATGTTTGCAATACATAATGACTACATTCATGTGGGATTTGATACATGTACATGACATATCTTAATTTTTTGTACAACCTACCTCCCATCTCTTGGGAAAATAAACACACTTGGTTCTTAATGATTCGGGTGCTTCGCTTTTAGAGCAAGCAAGTGAACAAAACTCTATTTGAATCATTCCCGAAGTGAAAATGCCTCCAATCGCATGTTTACAAAGAAGGATGTACTGTTTTTCTTTATTAATAGTGTTTATAATTCAAAGCATTTTCATGTCAGAGTAGTACATCTAGAATGCTGCTGCAAGAAGAACTTTTGTGGGTATACTCAGACGTGGGGGAGGTGGGAAGAGTCTGAGACTGAGACAGGCAGAGCCTCTGACCTCCCGGCTAGTTCTCTCTTCTCATTTGGAAGGAATTTTCTCTAGACAAATAAACACCATTGATTCACTCAAGAGTGAACGTAAAATCAATTTAAGACAAAGAAAATATATTTCTCATTTTAAGCTTAGGAAATTATGGAGAAATCAGAATGATCATTCTTTCTATTTGTTTAACATCTAAGAACTGTTTCTCTGAGTCCCTGGGGCAAACAGAATAATAGAAAGGCTGAAAGTCTGAAGTCAGACTGCCCGATTCAAAGACTGACACTTACTAGCTGGGTGTCCTTGGGGAAATTACCGAACTTCTCTGTCTTAGGTTCCTCATTTGTAAAATACAAGTACATAATGCTAATATCCTCTTCAGAATGTAGCAGTGCGAGTTAAAATGAGTTGATGTACCTTAAGTGCTTAAACAGAAGCTGGTATATCCTAAGTAAGGGTAAATGTGGTTTACAAGACTTCATAATCTAGTAATGGGCACAATAAACAATCATAAGAGATCTGATCAAACTAATTGAAACCGATACAAAGTGATAAGAGTACTCAGAAAAGGTGTATTAAGGAGAGATTTATCAGAGAGAGTTATTTAAATGAAGTCCGGAAAGGACTTTTGTCAAGGCAAAAATAAGGGGCCAAGAAAATATCACACCCAAAGACCTGGAGTGTAAAAAGGTGTGGTATGTCTGGAACCTGTGGCCTCACCCTGCACTTAAATTGACTTGTCAGGGTCTGCGCTGAGGTTCACAATATGACTGACCTGTAATAATAACTACAGGTGGTAATTAGTAATGCAACAATGACTGGCACAGTCCAGACCATAGATGTGTACTGCTTTAAAGGATATTTTTCCTTGCCATATTGTACTAAATAATGCAAGCTTATATAGGTTATATTAAAGTTCCTCAAAATTAAAAGCTAGATTCAACTTCTTATCCATCATATCAGTTGTCTTTCCATGATGTGACCTTGCATAGGTCACGTACAAATTGTGCCATGAAATGCATCTCTAAGCACAATAGTTATGATCATCTATTTCATCCTAAACCTAAAAGAGGAACTAAAATTAAAACGTAATAAAAATAACTCCAGAATTCATCTTAGGTTTGCTTCAGAAGCTACTGGGAGCTTGAGAAGCATAATAGAAAATCTAAGGAATATATCTAGGGGGTATTTTTCTTTTTTACCTTGTTTGAGAGACTGTAGAAAAGGACTTGGTCTTAGAAATCTTGTAAAGAAGGAGAATAGGAGGAAATTCAAAGACTCGGGAAACTTCTCCCTCAGGACTTGGCAGCATATCTTATTTGTTGTATTTCATTTTTCAAAAAAGAGTTTTCCCAGGACTGCGAGATCTTTTATACATGGAAATGGAGAACAGAATTTGCCAGTTGTAGCAATAGAGTTCCAGCACTTACATCTAAGAATTGAAAATATGCTTGTAATTAAGCATTTTATTTTAAGATAAATTGGTAAAAGTTTATAACCTAAAACTAGGCTTTCATTATGTTAAATTTTTTAAATGGTGTATAGCTGGAGGGATTTCAAAACATACTGAATATCTAATGCCTAACAAAGGCCACATTCTTTTTTTGACCTTTCAAGGCAAGACACAACAAATCCTGAAAACAGAGAGCATTTTAAAAATTTTCATATTACCTCTTGTAAAATATTCGTCTCCTCTCTTTCTTTGCTTTTCTCCTATAAAGTATGCATCAATACAGATGTCTTAGAATGGAGGCCAGGATTTCCCCACATGGCTTATCAAAACTTGCATCACTGAAAGCATACAACAACAGTTCCTTTGTCCCTTTTAAGGAAACAGATAAGTTTTTGAAACAAAGAATATTTGAAGATTTTATTGTGAATTCAGAAAACTTTGCAGGTACTATAAAGATGACCTATCTTGGGTCCGAACCAACACCTTGATTTTCTTAGTGAAGTGAGACAGAGTTAGTTACTTTGAACTCTAGGACTGTGCCTATTTTATCTGACCTCTTTGAGTTCCTTAAATTGAAGTCATCATCCTTTGGAAATGAATATCATATTTCTTAAATACGTTTGCTCAGATCTATAAGTAACGCTGTTAGATTTGGCCAAGAATGGACATCTGTATGGCCTTTGACTTGAGCATAAGTGAGGGCAAGTATAGTGTTAACATATATATTTGTTTATAAGATGTCTGGGTATTTACCCCGAATTTATACTAACAAATGATGCATAACTTTAACTGATGGGGCATAAATAAGCTGATTTGAGGAGTACTTTTTTCAAGATATTTTCTCCATGTTATATGGTGTCTCGTGGAGAGTATTATCCTACAAGAGAATATGATCCTAAACAAAGCACTGGTAAGCCAAAGCACTGTTTCTGCATTATCTCCTGCTCGGGTTTAGGAGCTCGGCTGGTTAGTGTGTTCTTTAATACAGGCTCTTTAGAAACGGCATTAAGGTAACCGATGTGAATTACCTTTCTGTGGCATTAGTTTCATGCACATGGTACATACCTTTATAAAGAAACTACTTCAAACATTCTTCTCTTTTCTTTATGTAAAAAACCCAATCGTGTTATATACTGGTACAAATTCTGAAAATTGAGTATGTTTATGATGTGTATGTACAATGTTCCAATAAAGATAAAAATACATTTTTAAAAACCCATCAGATACCCACATAGGTACATGTTGTCAAAATGAACCAGAATGGTTATATTAAGATTAAATTGTTCCTGAAGTAGTAGAGAGAAAGACAACAGGCAAAGACTTTGCTGTTATTTATTGAATGTTGATAGATTCTGCCCAGCTGAGCCAGACATGAGAAAAGACATGCTTTTCTGCTCAGAGGTCTTATCATTTCAGTGTAAGCACACAGTGTAACATCTTGTCTAACGTAGTTTAGGCTATCTTAGATCTGGAATAATAGATCACTTCAGATTCAGATCATTTTAATTAGGATGTTGGCAGATTGAAATGGAATGGTGTTCTTGATGCAAGCAAATTAATGGTAAAGCATTACCAGTTCTACCTCTTTCCTGCAGAATTCTTCCTAAAAGCCAGTATTTGATGCAGTTCTTTTCCTGCTGAACTGTGTAATCACACCCCTGATTTGTAGTACCTAGGGAAAGCTTTCTCTTCTACTGTGGCTTATTCAGTAGTCTTTTTTTTTTTTTTAACCAGAAGGGCAACTTTTCTTCAAAAGTGTGTTTTGAAAGACAGAAACAAAAGTGAGTTACTTCTTTGAAGATCAGTGTGGTTACTAAATTTGTGATAGAACTGAATAAAAAATAGTTTCTCTAATCTCTTTGAGAGTTAAATTTGCATATTACCAGATACATGGGGAGAGTCACCTATAAAAAATAAAAAATATTTAGTAGGACAGAGGATAGCTGGTGGTCAGCCCTGTCCTGCAGTCATAATGTTTTTCACACTGTACTTCCATGGCTAGTAGCCTTGACATTGGAAACATTTGGCCGAGCAAGAATAGAAGACTGAAGTTCTTTGGTGTTCCTGATCAGCAGAGAAATGTCACTGAGATGAGTAGATAGTTTTTTTTTGAGACAGTTTCTCGCTTTGTAGTTCAGGCTGGCTCTGAGCTCACTGTGTAGCCCAGGCAAGCCTCAAACTCAGCAATCCTCCTGCCTCTGCCTCCCGAGTGCTGGGATGACAGGCGTGAGCCACTACGCCTGGCAAGTAGATAGTTTTTGTTATCCTATTTTGTCTCAAATCCTATTTTGTTTCTAATCTTTCACTGTTTAACCTAATCAGTTACAAACATGGGTGGAAAGCAGCCATCTTTTATTAGCAGGAATCACATTTTGTACCTCAGCCTTTCTTTTTAAAGGAAACACAAACGCATTAGAGCGGCTTTTTTGATACATAGTAGAGGTCAACATTTTTTAAACTATAAGTATTTAAGTACAAAAAAGAACTTAAGATTTATACATGCTTCTAAAGTACGCTTTAACATTAATAAGTAAATTCTTTGAAAGTGTGAAGCAGTTACCTTGGTATGTAATTTACACTTTTCCTGGAAAGTGTTGTTTCTGGCAGGGGAGCCAGTAGAACTGCCTGCTAAAGGGATTACTCTACTCTGGCTCGTGTTTATTGAGTTGCCAACGATTTCTTATAAAATGGCACCTTTCAAATGTGCACACGCCTGCACTCAGCACCCTAAATATTCCAAATGCTTAACTTCTCACATCCAACATATCTCTTCTCACATCCAACATATCTCTTCCAGTGCAGTCAAGGGGCATCAAAAAGTCCACATTTTGCTCCTTCTTTCTCTTGAAAATTTATTTGAAAGAGATAGAGAGATTTACTTAGTTAATTAATTTATTATTATTTATTTTTATTATTTTAAATTGTTTTTGGTGAGAGAGGTAGAGAATGTTTCTGTCTCTCTATCTCTCCCTGTCTACCACCCTGGGAATTGAATTGAACCCAGGGACTTTACAGTGAACCACATCTTTAGTTTTGTTTTAAAATATTTTCATTTTGAGGCAAGATCTTGCCAAGTCGCTCATTTGCCTGTGATTGTACTTGGGATTCTCTTGCTTCAGCCTCCTGGAGTACAAACCTACATTTTGATGTGATTGGAGACACATCTGTTTTTCAAGGTACTTCAGTATTCTTTGCCACAAAGATCAGAATATCCTCAATCTTTTCTCTCACGATGCCTAAATGCAACACTGGAAACATTAACTAGAACGGAAGCCTTTTGTGGGCAGAGCTCTGCAGTGAGGGCGTTGTGTAGTGGTCTGCAGCAGTGGCTCCTCATGCTCATCTCAGTTGGCTCTCACTGGACGACATATGTTTAGCATCGATCCCTTTGGCTGGCGACAGCGCATGGGTCTCACTTGAGGTGGGACACAAAGCAAAACGGAAGCCCAGTGAAGATTAAGAAAAGGAAAAGAGAGAAGGGAAGGAAGAACAGGAAGGGACAGAAAAAAAAAGATAAAAGAAGGAATTATATATCCGTTGAAATGTAGTAGAAATTCAGCTGTCATTTAGAGGAATTACTTTCACAGGCTGCCAAGTGAGTTTGGTGGACTTTAAGATTTCACAAGCTCCCTCTGTCTTTTCCTCTCTTTGTCCTTTCCATTCTCAAATTGTGAAAATCAAAGCCAGAAGAACTTTATTTTTGCCATCGTAAATATTACTGTATCATCTCTGTGTGTGTCCAACATATTTTATTAATGGGGTTAACATTATAGGAGGCTTTTCATGGCCTAGTTCATGTCTAGCCTTTTATCTGAGTCATCTCTGAGCTCTTTATTATAATTCACCATTTTGTCCTCAATATGAGATACTCGATTTTCACACTGGTCACTTCTGAAATGTAAGAATTCTATAGTGTTTTTGATTTCAAGAATTTCTGTTTGACATCTTTTGGAGGATTTTTTTATTCTTCTTGAATCTGTCACTTAAAATTTGAACTGCTTGATTAGTGCATATACTGTTGTACCTATTTCTTCCCCTGCATTCACTGTGGGCATATTGAGTGAAATTACTGTGAAATTTTGGTTCTTATCTTCTTTGAACTCATCCATTAGTTTCATGCCTTAAGTAAACTTTTTTTTCATAGAGTTCTGCCACCTACAGTGTTTTCTCCTTTTCTTACCCTTGCTCTGCCTTGGGTGAGTTGATTATATTCAGTGGTCTTCCATTGCCTTGCTTCCCCATGTTTGTATGTGCTTCTCTGTTTTTATGTGTATGTATCTCAATAACACCCTCTTTCACCGTCTTGTTTTTTGGGAGCAGGTTGAAGACTAGAAAAGTGAAGAGAGTTTGTAGTTTATGTGAAGAGTTTTTTTTAGTAGGCTATTGGCTCTGCACAAATAATTTCAGCTTCCTATATCCAGTGCCAGGATTTACTCCTTTTGTTATTAGACTCTGTCCCTATGTCGTAATGAAAAAATTACTCCTGGCTATAACAGTATCAACAGATTCAGTCATGCAGCACCTCTATATGATAGTCCCTGAAGTTACACTTCCCCTGTTTGTCTATTCTGTATGCACATTACAAATTTTTCATTTGTGATTGTTCTGCAGTGAACTGGTGGAATGGAGAGGGGAGAATGAAAGATGGTTGGATGTGGGCAAGGGGCAGGTTTGTAAGAAAGATAGGGATAGATGAGAAGAAAAGTTTGCTAGGGGGTCTGATTCTAGTAGAGCACCTCTAGTTGAGTTGAAAGGTTAGTACTGAGAGCTTTCAGTGGGTGTTTGTAGGGGTAAGTGCAAGATATGGGAGGAAGGAAGCTTACTTTGTGACTGAACAAAGCTATGTGGTCGGCAGAACCTACTGCTAGAGAGGATGTGAGGTTAGGGAAGATGTGGGCTTAGGGTGGGATTGGGGTTCATACTAGAGAAGAAAGCAGTGACTGTGGGGCCCTGAAAATATGAAGTTAAAACCTTGGGATGAGTTGTTTATATATTTGGGAAGAGAATAAATAAAAATGGTAATAGTATTACTCTCTTCCTCATGGAATATTCTACAATCATTTCCAAATAGTATTCTGTGAATTGAAATCTTCAAAGTAGTATTCAGACTTGGTCAGCATGTTGTTTTTGGTTAACCCGTCTCATATCTCTTTGCTGTTACGGTAGATTCTCCTTCTCTCTCTGTTTCTCACTGGTGTTTGCTGAGTATCTCTGACACAACTCATCCTGTACCCAGTCATGTTGGATCTTCCAGATCACTCATGCTCAGTGGATCTTTCTTCGCTTTCTATGACGAGGCACTGCTCTAGTCAGCTAAGTTGAATTCCCCCTTCCAGACTTTGGCCTTGTTCCAGATCAGGTCCGTTGTCTGGCTGGCACTTCTGCTGTTCTAGGCAGAGGAGAAATAGCACAGAGCCAACTCCAGGTTGTCGGTGAGTAAGCCAAGGCGTGGAATGCACAGTTGCAGAGTTGGTCAGGAACCAGCCCATTCCAAGCGTTCTGCTGAGGATTTGGGGCTGAGCATTTTGCCCTTAGCTGGACTTTCTCATTCTTCTTCCCAGCAATGCTAAGAATCCTAACTCCTAATGTTCATCAATTTACTGATGAAAACCTTAGATTCCAAATACATTCATTGTCATACTTATTGACACATTCTTCTTAGATACTCCAGGACAGGGTAGAGGACAAACAAATTAGCTTGTTCTACCTGCTTAGTCAAGCCTCATGTTAACTTCTCATTTCATATATCTCCAGTTTATCTAGTGTTATTACAAAAGAAGAAATAATAGGACTTGTTGTATGGGGGTTGGAGGGGTAAGGGAAGAGTTAAACTGAAGGGAATTGAACATGAACAGTTAAGGTGGTGTTAGCATTAATTGAAGTTGGGCATATTGATGAGGAACAATTCTGAAAAGGAAGATAATCAGCTCTGCTTGTTACAGAGACCTTGATGTACAATGAATATGAGTTCTGAATCTATAACTTGGGTGTATATATTTTTGTTTCTTCCACAGATGATTCCAAAGTACAAATAGGAGGAGCCTAAAAATTGTCAATATGATCATGTACAGCACACTGTTGAAAATGCAAGTTAGAATATCAGACAAGATAAACAGTAAGCATTAGCAGTCTAAGTAGAAATAGTAGATAGAGCCTTGGAAGTTGTTGACAAGAGATTACTGAGAATAAAGCAGAGGTCTGATAGAATCTTGAGGTAACTGAGAGCGGGTACGCCATGCTAAAAGTTAGAATTAAATGAAATTCTACATGTTCAATGGAGACACTGCCGTCCAAAATGTTGGTAGCTGGGCAATAGCAGCCATGTAAGTCAAATGAGCTTTTTGTGGAATAGGGAGAGCTGAGCATGTCTAAAGGCTGAAGAATAGGACTAGTAAAATAGAGAGAGTTGAAGAAGACAGTCTGAAGAAGGACAAGCAAAATGAATAGCAGTAACCCATTGTCCATAGTTTTGTTTTCAGTGATTTAATTTACCAGAAGTCAATAGTGGTCACTATTAAGTAGGAAATTCTAGAAATAACAATGTATTAATTTAAAATTCTCTATTATTCTGAGTAGCTTGATGAAACCTCTGGCTATCTCAGTTTTCCCCTGGTGAGACATAAATAATCAGCCCATCTGCTGTGTCCATGCTGTATAAGCTATTGTCCAATTAGAGACATAGCAGCAGTCTTGTTCATCAGGTCCACTGTGATCATATTGTATCACAGCTCTTGTGTGCAACTACCCTTGTTTTAGTTACTAATGACCTCAAAGCACAAGAGTAGTGATGCTGGCAATGTAGGTGTGGCAAAGAAAAGTTGTAAAGAGCTTTCTTTATCACCTGACTTCATCACAAGAAGAAAGGTGTATACAGTACAATGTATTTTGAGAGATCATATTTGTATAACTTTCATTATAGTATAATGTCATAGTTGTTCTACTTTATTATTAGTTGTTAATTTTTTTCTCATCTTAATTTATAAGTGAAAGCTTATGGTAAGTGCGTGTATAGAGAAAAAAATACATAGGGTTTGGTACTATCTGTGGTTCCCCTGGGGCTTTTCGAACAAATAATGGATAAGGAGAACCATGTACTGGGCTTTAGATGAGAGAGGGCAAGTGAATCAGGGGGCTCAGAGTTTCAAGAAGGGAATGCAGAGCTCTGAGATAGAGAGAGAAGGAATGTTGGTGATAAGCAACAGTAAAGACAGATGAAACCCAAAAGATTTAGTCTGAAGTCAAACAGTGTGATTAGTCAGTAGGGAAACTGAGTACTGGAAGAACTGAGGGTGAGAGGTGACTGGAAAGTGTAGTAAAACGAAAACTTAGTCTTTTAAAAGAGATTTACTGCAATATCTATCCCTTGTAAACTGTGCTGTTTGCTGTGTATACCAATTGCGTTTGGCAATTAATCACATACAGCCATATGATATATTTCTGTTTTTCCTTGAAATTTCATTTATATCTTGTATAGTTATAAGATATATTCTATATATTATATCTTTTTTTTTTTTTTTTTTTTTTTGCTTTTTGAGACAGGGTCTCGCTTTGTAGTTCAGGCTGGCCCTGAGCTCACTATGGAGCCCAGGCAAGCCGCTGCGAACTCAGCAATCCTCCTGTCTCTGCCTCCGGAGTGCTGGGATTACAGGCGTGAGCCACCACGTCCGGCATTGTGGTATGCGGTGTTGATTGTTGGTGGGCGTGTCTCCACGCCCAGCATTCTATGTGGTTACCGGGGATTGAACTCAGGACGTTGCGCTTGTGAGGCAGGCGCCGGAACCACTGAGCTAACCCTCCGGCCTGTAAATATTATATCTTATATAGTTATGATATATTCTATATATTATATCTTATATATTCTATAGAATATATACAGAATATATATATCTTATATATATATATTCTATATATATAAGATATATAAAAAGAATATATGCATAAGAATATATAGAGAATATATACTCTATATATTCTCTATATAAGAATATTTATATATTCTATAGAATATATATAAGAATATATATCTTATATATATTTTCTCTATATAAGATATATTATAGAATATATCTTATATAGTTATAAGATATATTGTATATATATATTCTATAAGTTATAAGATATATTCTCTAGTATTGCACTCCACCATATCTAGAAACTCCTTGGGGGTAGCAACTTTACCCTAAATTTCTTTGCTTTACTCACCTCTAACATTATTTCAGTTTAAACTTTTTTCATTAATTTTATTTGGTTAAGGTATTCTTTTTACAGCTAGATATGGAACCCCACTGTGTCTTTCATGGCACTTAATCTTAGCAGTGTAAAAATTAGCATAATCCCAGTTTACTATCTTCTTTGCTCTCTTTTTTTTTCTATACTTCTCTCGTATTTCCTTTTCCTCTTGGTTTGTGAATATGACAAATTTTGAACGAACCTTGGAAAGAGACACTGAACCTATTTTCTCCCAAATAACTAATATTTTATATTATACAAGGAAAAATGTAATTTTATTATTGTCATCGAGCTTCCTTAAAGCAAGTCTAGATGGTGGTTTCAATATGTTTTGTATTGGTCATTTTCCCATCACTGGGACAAAGTACAGAAGTACTGCAATTTAAAGAACAGATTCATTTGGAAAACAGTTCCAGGGGGTACAGTCAGTGAGCGGCTGGCTCCAGAGTAGAAAGGGCCAGGAGAAAGATGTCTGCTCACGTCATGGCAGCTGGGAAGCATAGGGCAGGGTAGGAGCCTGCACAAAAATGCACCCGTCTAGTTCATACCCCATGGAACCTATTGGGCCCACATTTTAACAGCACATTTTACTGCGAACTCCTCAGGGGAACTCAGTAGTGGGGGTTAATAGTTCCACCAATGAGCCGGTCACCATTTGAAAGTCATTCCTTCCTGAACACACAAAGATTTTGGGGACATTTTAGGTCTAAACCATAACAGCTTGTAAATTTGTTTTATAAAGTCTTTGTTTAAACCAGCGTATTGAATGGATATACTCTGAGTGGTTTCTTTGAGAAAAAAAAAGCAAAAGCACAGTATGACTTAGTAGTTGACCAGCATCCTGGTTAATGAAATTTGGAGCCTTTGCTTTAAAGGTCTGTAACAAGATTAGGTGAGATTGAACTAGAGAAGGTAAAGGTCTCTAAATTGACATAAATTTAAAAGGTAGAACTAAATCATACCACTATTTGAATGCCCAACAGAGTCTAATCTCTGATATATTATATTTGGTTCACTGTAATCTGTGTACATACACATCCTTTGATAAATGATGAATGAGCTTTAGCTAACATAGTTTATAACTCTTCTAGACCTTCATAGAAATACAGGGTTTGGAAGCTTCCTTTTGTAAAATGACCCAGATTGCTTCTTTGGATTTAGTCTCTATAAAGCAAGTTCTCAATGTTGAGTATAATTGTGATGTGTATATATATAATGTACCAATAAAGATTCAAAGTAAACAAACAAAAAACCCACATAAACACAAACACTCACATTTTCTCTAACCAGTTTTGGTTTATTTCCCTGCTATCTTTCATTCGATGCCTCTTATTTAGACTCAGATTATCCTTATACAGCTGCTAACTGTAAGTTAGACCAAACTGTAAGTTTAGTAAGTTTCAACAGTGTTTGAACCTACAGTATTTTTATGAACCTTCTAAAGCCCATCCATAACTTAAGGGCTATATATTTGGACTATGAAGATTTTTACAAAACTTTTCATCTCAGCCCTTCCTTCCTTTTCAGCCCCCTGTTCCAAAAGGTTTTCTTCATTTTTTACCTGAAAGTAAGTCAATATTACCATGATGTAAACTGGGAATACTGATGCTAAGCAGGCTTAGTAGCCATCAGTGAAAATGAGTGTTGTAGGTAAAGCCAACAGGCTCAATATACTGGAATTTTTCCTATGACTCAAGACTTAGGGACTTTCAGAACCTGCCCTGTTGTACATTTAGCAAGTGTGTTTGTACCAATCCACATGTTTTGGTCATGCATTCTTTCTGCACTGGACAAAACAGTTATAAGAACTATATTTTTAAAAGGCAGCAGGTCTCCTGGTTATTCTCGTTAATGAAGTTATGTCATGATGTTTTTTCCTCTGAATAAAAAGAAAAAATATGTTTTAGAATTATCATTGACTAGTGTAGTTATTATTTTTGTTGTATTTTAGAAATAAAATTAGCTCATTTCCCAGTTATTAACCAGTCACTGGAAATTTGCCCTTTTTGGTTGAAGTCTAGGAATTAACTGTAGAACACAGACAAAGAAAATAATATGTGAATAAAGATATCACTGAAAAAAGGTAAACGAGATGGCCTGAGTAGTTTTCTTCTTTTGTAATTTACTTTTGCATCTTATCCAGTTGTGTAGTAGTTTCCAGTTTTATTCTTGTCTCGGATTTTTATCAAATAGCATCTTCTATCATTATCAGTCTCTTTTGTGCTCAAAAATATAGCTTAACAGCTGTTCTCCATTGATTAATATATAAGAGGGAAATCAGATAAAATTGTTTGAAGACAGGATGCATCTCTCTGGAAATCCTGCATTTTAAGCAGACATTCTCTCACAACAGCTCTCTGTCAACGAATGCCTTCAAACAGAAGCTCTTGTTTTGTGTGCTTTTCCAAAATAATCAATACTTCTTTATTCCCATAACTGATAAAATTGGATATTAGGACACAAAGACATACTTCTCGTGGGGGTAATGCCATGGATTAAATTTCTTGCACTAATGATACAATCATCAATAACAGCATGAAATAATGTGTATTAATATAGTAAGCATTACCGCATGCTTAACCAGCAGGCTTTTCCTCTAACAAAACAACTAGTTTTTGTATACAAAGCCATCCCCTTTGATATGGTGTTCTCCAGGAGAGGCAAATCTCTCTTCTTCAGCCTGGCAGGGAATCATGGTTAGTTAGTTCATCAGGCAACCGTTAGGGCTTCTTTGGCATATTAGTAACTGGTGTAGGCACTTATGGTCAGTGAGATATGAAAAGTCTCTGTTGGGGCTTTGGGATACATTTTATTTTTATAGGAGACACACAAGAAGAAAAAGTTCTTTTTTGCCGGGTGTGGTGGCTCATGTCTGTAATCCCAGAACTTGAGAGGCAGAGACAGGAAGATTTCTGAGTCCAAGGCTTGCCTGGGCTATACAGTGATCTCACGGCCAGCCTGAACTGGAGAGACCCTGTCTCAAAAAAAAAAAAAAAGTTCTTTTTAAAACTGAATACTTTCACAAAAACAAGGAGCTGCTGTAGACATTTGGTCACTATGAAGAGGACTAAGTTGAAAACCTGTGTGTATATGCCAAGTACGACAGGACAGAAAGATGGGTTTTTTTGGTAGCATTGAGTAGTAGAATTAGCCAGCCTTGCAGGTACCCTACCTTTAACATATTTTTTAATTTTCCTCTTCTTTAGTTTCTACAGAGCTCACAGGTCCCACAGAATATAGGTCCAAAATTAGCCTCCCAAAACTGTTGTTGTTCCTCTTCTTTCTCTTTTCCATCTGCTTCAGAGCTCTGCTATAGAGAACACTTTGTGGCTTTCTACTGTCTGTCTTTAAAGTCCCTTCCTTTCTGGCTCTATTCTTGGAACTTCCCTTTGCTATGGCCAGATATACTAGGCTACTTCTAGTCTTGCAAGCCATTGTCCTTTATTCTATGCTCTTCTTTCTCAGCTCCCTATATCATCCCAGCTAGAATCATGTTATACTGCAGTGCTCTTACTTCTCACCCACCACCTATGGCAAAAATGACTCGTTTTTTTCTGGGTTTTTACACCATTTATGCCTTAATTACAGCACATGTCACGTTCTCTTCTCTTGTATATTAAAGATAGTCCTCATGCTATATGTGTGCTGTGTGAAGCTAGAGAACTATTCTTATTCACGACTCTGTACACTGTAGTGCTCATCATAATATATCCCTCAGAAATTATTCTAAAAATGCTTGTTGAATGAACAAAACATTTATAATGATAATCAAAATGTTTAAGACACTGCTTTTTAGTCATGTAAGTATTTGTATCAGTTTTAAGAACTGATCCATATTCTTTGGGGTCATGTAGAACTAAACTGATATAATAATTAAATTTGATATGTTAGGATATAGTTGAGTTTTGGAAAACTAGTAAGTCTTTTTAATGCATAATGCCCTGTAAGTCTGCATTTCACAGATAAAAAAAGAAAAAAGCAACCTACTATGCCCATACATAGAAATTTGCCTTTTAAAGGATTTTTTTCTGGTTTTTCAAGACTGATATGTAGTCCAGGCTAGCCTCGAATTTGCTGTGTACCTGAGGCTGGCCCCAAATTCATTATCCTGCCTTCACCTTCTGAATGGTGGGATACCACCATGTCTGGTTATTAAATAATGCCATTTTCAGTGGCATTATTTATGACTTGATTAGTTCACTGACATTCTGGGTTTACCAGTTATGAATTAATTATAAGCATGGGGAGTTGCACTACTACCATAATTTTTAAACACTTAATTTTCATTTAATGCTGAGTTACTAGTGAGGATAATAAAACATGTAATTTTAATAAAGTATATCTATGTATGTATTTATTTTTGTTTCCTATAATCTTTAAGATTATAATTTCTTAATAAAAATGTGTCTGAGAGTTATGTTAAATTTAATAAAAACACCAAAAGTTGATTAAGGAAAGAATATAACCATTGTACAACTTTCATTATTTGTATCTCATTTTAGTTACTTAATACTTTTTAAATATCATTAAATAGTTCTGATAACAAATAAAAGGTATATTGATTTGTTTCACTAATATTGTACAAAATCTGTAATAAAATATATTATCATATGGTAGTAATAATATAATGATTAACATGCTCTGTGAGTTAAAGCAAAAAACAAATTTATTATTTTTTTTCCAAGGCTAATGTTACACTTCTTTTGCTTGGAGAAAAACTGACTTGAAACTCATAATGGAGACAAACAGATACTATTCCAAAGCTAGGCACTTGAAAGCTTCAAGTAAGTCCATATATGCGTAGCTGTAAGGCAGATTGAATGTGCTGACCCCAGGGATCAAAAGTCAGACCCCTTCCCTTCGCCTGACTCATCATCTGCAAATGAAAAATTGTAATTCTACTTCTCGCCCTTACACAGTTGTTGGTGAGTTTATATATATATATATATATATATATATATATATATATATATATATATATATATATAATATCAGAGTTGGATAGTTAACTCATACATGATTGCTAAGAAGAGCGAAACCATTCTAGATTTTTTTAAACTTCTGTAGGTCTGTCAGGGTGATTCCAACTCTCTGTTCTCAGCAGTGTTGAGTAGGGAGCTGGGGCTGTGTCTGCGTTACAGTCAGGGATTGTGAGCAGTTCATGGAATAAAGGAAAATCAGAGCGTCCAGGGAAAGACTGTATCTGTGAGAACTGTAGGAAGAGTCTGAAGCAAAGCCGGAGTCCCAAACAGGAGGTAGAAGGAGAGACTATGAGAAGGTTAAAAGCTTCCTTCTAGAGCCTGGAGAGAACCACTTTGAAACTCATCACCCTGTGATGCCCAGGTTCTCTCCTCCGTGCAGAAGTACTTGTCTCCTAGACACCACAGATCATCGTATGACATTTTCATCCATGTTTTAAGCTTTAGCATCTTACCCTAAGGTAAATACTAGATCTTGAGATTTAAACACATGGCATCTGAACTCTTGAAACATGACATGAATGTTTTATAAGTTATGATGATGGTACTTGGTAAGAGAGATTTTTTTGGACTGTTTTTCATCTTAATTTAGAGACGTACAGGAAGCAGCTTCTATGTCCATGAGCTTTGATTTGCTCTCGTTAGGCCGAGTATTCACTGGGTTGCATTTGAAACATGATAACCAGGCAGTTGTCCTCACACTGACATAGGTGCTGATCCTTTCTGTTTCCCATATCCCCCTGCTCCATGATCGTTAATTCTATAGGACTCAGTGTAAATGAGGAAAAGATAAATGGGCCACTTAAAGTAAGTGTAGTCAAACACAGTCTTCGGCTTTTGTAGCTATATCCATAGAAGCTTCAGTAAGTTTTTCTTCAATTTGATAACTTGCTGCTTAACAACTAGGGGTGCCTCTGTGGGTTCAGCTTCTAGAGACAAAGGTTCTGACCCATACCGCAGACACAAAGCAGACTCAAACAAGGGTGTTGTGGCTTACATCCAGGTGTTCCCCCAAAGGCACCATGGGGTTATAGAGAAGGAGTTTTGAAGGTGGCTGGATTATGATATATGAATGTGGATTAAGAATGTGGTACTGGGATGAACAGTGTGGATAATGGAAGCCTCACCCTGGGTCCGGGTGGTACCATTGAACAGGTTTGTAGCCTGTTTGGAATCTAAAGGGACAGAAGGAAGCATGTTGCTGCCTACTTGCTGCTTCTGCTTTTGCTTACTGCTCCCACTTTCGGTCTGCCTTACCATGACTATTTTTCCCCTGAGGCCTCTGTACCATGCCACCTTGGCTTGTAGCCGAGTGACAACGGACTGAAGCTTCTGCATAATGTAATCTGAAATAAAGAGTTCCTCCTTTAACTTGGGTGTCAAATATTTTGTCTCTGCGCTGCAAAAGTAAACTAAGATAGAGGGTGAAAGAAAAAATCTTTTTCCAAGTTACTTTCCTTAGTTCAGCATATATAGCGAGGCCTTTTAACAGTATTTCCTGTCCTACTTATTTCCATATCTTGGTCTAAGAATCACTGAACAGTAAGCGGGCTCCACTCTCTCTCTGCATCTGATCTCTCCAACTGTGTTCATCATCAGCTGCTCATAAAAGCATGGAACCCTGAGGGATTAGTGTTTGCAGAGTAAGTAAATTCATTGCTTTGACAAAAACTGGAGAAGAAAGTAAGGCAGAAATGTGAATTTATAGTGACAACAAAAGTAAAAGTGGTACTAAAATGCTGAGGAGTGACCTCATTGTGATTTAGAATAAAAGATATTTATAAGTACAAACTTATTTTTGTTATTTTCATTGCTAATAAGTTTTTCATCTAGTTAAGAATGAAAAGAAGTATGGGTTCATGAGTCTAGTGGCTATTCAATTATAAACAGCATTGGAAGATACTTGTGTTTCCTGGCTATAAATAACAACAGTACAGGAGTCATAGGACAGTTAAAAATATAGTATTTAGGAAAAATAGTCTCCTTTTCATACAACATATGACAGTCCTGCATCCTGCATCTACCCTGCAGTGTTAACAGAAAAGAAATGGAAAATAAGGTGTTTGAGTTCTTTCTTCCCTAAGCCTATTGTAACACTTTAAATTGCTTAAAGTTGCAGTCTCTCAAAAAGAAGTTAGACTTGTTGAGTGACCCTTTTGGCTACTTGGCAATATTTATAATCCAGAAGATTCAGGACTTAATTCTTGTGAAATTTTATTTCAATTTCCCATATAAAAGGGTCACAGCATTCTATATAAAATAGAAAAATATGAGACAATTAAGACCAGAAAATATAGGCAGAGAAAAATAAGAAAATATACCTCTTTCTGTGTTTCATAAAACTGTGGTAGAGTACTAAGTAAGACAAACAACCTTATAATTAGAAAGAAAATTATGAGAAGTTATTTTTGTCCTCAAAAAATCACATTAATGGCTTTGTCTGCAGCGGTTATTACCAATTGCCATTAACTTGTTGACACAAATAAGCTTAAAATTTATTTCGTATTCTGTAGTCCCAATAATTTTTTGAAAAAGTGTGGCATTCAAATGGTGTAATTAAAACAAGTAGAATAATAAACATTATTTATGAAGGGTTTGTGTATGTATTTGTTTTAAGTTAAACAGATAATTTCTAGTGATTTTGTGAGTCATACAGTGAATAATTAAAATAAATTTAAATTCCAGTATTAACATTTCAATTTCCAGTTTGGTGAACATAACCAAATTGTTACAAGTTTGTTTTCAGTTTCTGTAAAGCATATTAAAATTAACTTTTTCTCAATATAAGTAATGTGTCTAGCTAAACTTCCTTCGTACTACGAAACAATTTCATTTATTGGTATTTGTAAACTGCTAGGATATATGCAGAGTGAATTGGGCTCAAAACTCCTTGAACAGTTTCTTTTGAAATAACACTACATGCTTTAAGCTCAATTACACATCCAAACAGCCACAGCTCACTTTTGGTAATTTATTCATTGATTTAACATAGTACCCAGAAGAGCCATGCCTGCTGTCATTTTTGTAATATATTATGTTTTAAATATACTCATGCTCACCCATGCACACCATTAAGGTGTGCATAAACCTGTGTTTTTCTCTCTTGACAGCTATAAATGTTTGTTATTATTACACAAAACATATGTTCATGTTGTTTTTGTCTAAATTATTCTATCTGGGGCTATAAAGTTTTAATGTTATTAGTTGCCCTTAGAATTTTAATGTTTCACTGTTGTAACCTTCTTAGGATTTCTGTGCAATTAAATAGAAACTATTTCACTGCAGCCTGGAAGAACAATATATTTTATACAAATAAAAAAAAACCCTTCTTGCTCTATTTTCTCTAAGTATGATAAAAATGTGTGCTTGGCAGTTTTTCTTTCTAGTCTGTGAAATGTCACCTGTGGTCAGACCTAAGGGTCTCATCTGGTGGTGTGTGTAGAACAGTTCCTTCTTGCTCCTCGTGTCTGCTGGGAAATGAGTTAAGTATCATTTCAATCGAAGAGATGAGGTTTTGGTCTTCTAGTGGTCATTTTAGGTACTATTTCGGTGACTCTGCTTTGCCTGGCTTTTGTTTAAAATATATAGTTACCAATAGGGACTAAGTGGGAAGTCCATCAGAATTGCAAACTATGTGTCTGGCTTGGCTTGATTTTCCAGGTTGGGCCAAAGATGTTTTTATTTACAGTCAGTGAAAACAATAGCATTTGGTGAAGACACACATTTTTCTTTCTTCACTTTTTCATACCCACTGGTTAAACTTGTCTCAAGCCCTGTGTTTTCTTTTTCTTTTCTTTTCTCTTTTTTTTTTTTTTTGAGACAGGGTCTCACATTGTAGTTCAAATTGGCCCTGAGCCCACCATGTAGCCCAGGCAAGACTCCAACTCAGCAATCCTCCTGCCTCTGCCTCCCAAGTGCTGGGATTACAGGCATGAGCCACCACACCCAGCATTGTGGTATGTGGTACTGACTGCTGGTGGTCATGAGTCGCTGCACTCAGTATTGTTGTATGTGGTTACCAGGGATGAACCAGGGACCTTGCACTTGCTAGGTAGGTGCTGGAACCACTGAGCTAAATCTCCTGCCCAAGCCTTGTATTTTCATTTGTTAGGTAAGGGTTGCAGACTTACTTAGAAGCTTAATTTCTCACAGATAGTCACTAGGTTGTGGATAATTTTTATTTTTTAGATTAGTGATATTATAAGGTTTTCCTGATGTATTTGGTATAAACTGATAATTCAGGTTGCCAGTGTCTGCTCCCATACCAGTAGTCTTTCCAGTGTACAATGCCAGGCATGAATATTGTCACTGATTTCTAACTGACTTCCAGCTTTAATTTTATTTCCCTCTTCTTTTGTTGTAAACTTCCTAAAATACATGTTCGGTCACATCAAACTCCAACTGAAAACCTTTGCCAATGGGTAAAATCATGCTCCTTGCAATGCTTGTGTTTAGATGTTCCCCAAAGGCTCATTCTGTTTCCAGGTGTCTGGATCTAGAGTGTGTGATTGATTCATGGTAGGGCTGGGCTCGAGGCTTCTAGGATTGAGAGTGTGAGTGCTGCTCAAGCTAAGTAGTCTGAGTAGGATGAAAGAAGCAGAAGGAGGCTGTTCAAGTCCCTTGCTAACTCGCACCGTGCTGTTTCTCCTCTGTGACGCCTGCGTACCACCTTGCCTTGGAGCCGGCTGACCATGAACTAAAACCTCTACAGGCTGGGAGCTAAATAAACCCTTTCTCTTTTAACTCTGAGTGTCGGTTCTTTTGTTTCAGCAATGAGAGAAAAGTAACACACAGGATATTGAGAAATATTCCTAGATTTGGAGCAAAGTGACTTTTCTAGAGTATTGACCTCTAGTGCTTTTCAAGGTCTGTGTATGTCAGACCCACTGGAAGAAATACCGCTTCTTCAACCCACATTCAGATACAAGTCCATTCTGGCACATGTACTGTCTCCTAGGAGAGATGCTCTTCTCCACTTTTTCTCTGTTCAACCTCTGTTTATTTTTCAAAATCCAATTTGAATACTGTTAAATTACCCTTAGACAAAGGTATTCACATCTGTTGCATTCCCTGTGTCTCTCTGTGATATTTCACAGATTCCATTCACCTTCAGTGTTTACTAGATTATAAACGAGGCACAAGCCCTACTCTGTTCTTGTTTGATTTTTTAGCAATATTTTTTCACAGTATAAAATATACCCCGCTGTTTTGGTGAGTAAAATAATAATTTTTTCCCTTTTAAGTTTAAAATAATTGGAAATCACTAAACTATTAGGCTGATAGCAATTAAATCTCACTTTGATTTAAGCTTTATGAACATGTATATAAATTTAAACCTATTTAACAGACTTATAGGAAAAGTGATTATAAAATCTTAACAGCACATGAATTTAGCAACACATGAATTTAGCTTTAAGGAGATTATAAAATTGCCTTAAAGTAATACTTTTTAAAGTTACGAATTCTTTTTAGTTCTTTTGTATACATCTGAAAGTACCATCAAATGCTCAGTTCATTTTTTTAAAATTTTTTTGAGACAGGGTCTCACTTTGTAGTTCAGGCTGACCCTGGACTCACTATGTATCCCTGGAACTAGCCTGGAACCCTTGGCCATCCTCCTGTCTCTGCCTCCCGAGTGCTGGGATTACAGGTGTGAGCCACGCCTGACTTGCTCACTTCACCTTGTATCTGTTATCAAAAGAATCAAAGATTATTTCTCCTTTATTCTCTCAGTAATCTTCAACTGTAGTAAAAACTCAATATAGAAATCAGAGGAACAAAATAAATGGACTTTGAACTAGGTATACTAGGTATACTTTCAACTAGGTATTAGCATTGCATAACTTCAATTTGTAACCTAACTTGACTTCTATGAAAATTGGTTATTAAACTGTATTGGATATTACTTTGCTTTTCTATGTTGTATATTTAAGTCTCTACAACACTTGAATTCTTTTATACTAACTTGATCTGATGATTAAGATAGAGACTTTTAGAGCATCATTGGGAGTTAATTCTTTAATCTTAAACAGTACCCCTAAAATAACTTATGTATGAGAATAGGAAGTTCTCAGTGTTCTCAGTAGGAACTGAGCCTACTGAGACATGTTACAGAAAACTGGTTTAATGTCCTCTCTTTTTCTTTTTTGGCATTACACCCAATTAATGACTTTCTCCAGGAACAGAAAACAGGAAATGAAGTTCTTAAAGGATTTGTGAAGTCTGTCCTTCATCTGTTTGGATTTTTTTTTCCTTTTGTGTCTCACACTTACAAGTTTACCATCACATGCAAAGTATAATTAAGATGAGACCTGGAAAATTACAGTTAACTTCCTTTTCAGCTTACTTTTTTCTTGATAGTTGTCTCAGATATTCTAGATTGAGATCTTTTTTTTTTTTTTTTTTTTT